>JAKGRZ010000067.1:62500-127654 GCA_022537955.1 Schmidtea mediterranea | reverse complement strand
TGTAAAGGATTTTGATATCGATGTTTATTGTAGACAATTGACTTTCCTATTGTTTGTAATTTACTAACTAATAAAGCTGGATAATAGAATCCCATTGGATCGAAAACATAGATCTTATTTGGATTCACATATACAGCAATCCAGTGTTCACCGCCAAGATTAGATGATTGAGTATTAACCACTATTGCATTGTTGTCATCAAGATATGGAATTTTATCTAAACGATATACACAAACAAACTCTTTCCCCAAAAACTGTTTTTGAATTTTATCAACCTGAATAGAACTAATTAAATAAAATTAATTATTAATTAAAGACTTACTTCGTGATAATCTGATTACATAGAGTTACTATATTTATACTAGTACAGTTCGATTTGAATTTCGTTTTCAAATACATCATATATTATAACATGTACTGGTTCTTCAACAGCTTTAGAAAACTTTATATCCAATCGTAAATTTCCATTTTGATGTAATTGACTTTGATTTAAATCAAAATCAGGTGCCAAAACAAATGTGAAAATGGATATTTTGATTTAAAATCATCAAGAGATATTCCACAATTTAGGTTTTTATCTAAATAACCCATATTTCTCAAAATACTTTACATATATGTGGTACAGAAATTGTTATTTTCGAAATCTTGAGTATATGTTTTTCGACAATCTGTGTTTTTCGATAAATATAATGAAGTGGCATTATAATGTCTGGATTTTGAGCTTGAATCAGTATATAAACCATTGTATTGAGATTCACTTTGAAAAGTTACAAGAATAAAATTACGCATTCTTCTATCTCTAAATATCTGTTCCTTATAGAATGATGACGCACCTTTACCAATGGAAAACTAAATAATTTCTTTTGTTTTAATTGGATAAATCGCATGTTTTGAATTAAGACCAAGTTGATGACCGGCTAATACGGATGATTCAACACAAACTCTTTGAATCATTAATTTAGCATCTACTAATTGACATATTGGTTTCCCAGTTTTTGAAAATAATGATAATGCAGAATCGTTTCAATCTAATGTGAACATTGATACCAGGAAGTAAATATTTTGGTTGATCCATAAAATCAAACTGTAGTGAGGAACACATTTTAAAAACCTTTGAGTCTCTTATCCAACTTTTTCTTTCTTCAGAATTTCACTATCCCATAGGTGTAAGACAAGTATTGTTAGTATCACCGTTATAATTTAATATAGTTTCAATCATTACTTTGTGTGCATAAGTATTGTTACCTCGCTCAATTTTAATATGATTAAACCCAAGAATTGCGTCTTTAAAAAGTGTATGAAACATGTAATTACTTGGCTTAACATCTGAAGTATCCACCAACATTTTTTTTCGACATTTGCAACAGTTAATAAAGTATCATTCAAATCCAAATATTCAGTTTGGGGCCATTAATGTAAAATTTAACATCATTTCTACTATCAGAAATTGAATTCATTGGAAATACTTCTTCAACATGTGCTGCTTTGAATTGTGAAAATACTGAGTAATGATTTATTCCTTTTATTATTTCTTTAACTTTACTGCTGTAAAATTCTCTACCCAAATCCGTTTGTAAATTAATCGGTTTTCCTTTTTAAACATCGATTTTATTGCTAAAGCCATTTCATTTGCAGATTTTGTTTTGACTGGTATAGCGCGAACAAATCTACTAAAAACATAGATACGTGTCAAAATATACTTGTAGCCCTTGTTAATTTTAGAAAATGGTATCATTTCCATCAAATCCATTTGCCATAAATCATTAATTCCGTATGTTTTATATGGTCTTGTTGGAAACCTTTTCAACATCAATTTGTTTAAGCTGTAAGCCAGTTGACCGGATAACCATTTTTGTGTCTCTGTTTTAGGGTTTGTAACTTTTTTTTAGCTTTTCTAGCCCACTGAAACCTGCTTCTCTTTTGGATTTTTCCAAATTTTCTCCATTACAACAGGTAGACTTAAAATTAAGTATAAGATTAGGTAATGAAGTTGTTGTACCCATTGTTTATGTTAATGAATTTCCTATTACTCCACCTAATAATGATAATGCTAATGATAGCAACGCCGCAATAAAACCACCTTGTTGTTTAAAGACGATTTTACGCATCTGCATTCGATTTTTTGAATTTACGAATGATAACAATGGTTTTTTGTGTTTGTTTAATACCTTTTTACTTGATTTATTGATTTCAATTTTACCTTTGACAACTTTGACTATATTATCAATTAAATCGTAAATAACGTAATTTGGAAAAGATTGTAAGATATTCATTCTTTTCATACTTGGAGCCTTTAGTAAAGCATTAAAAAACGGAAAACTACGATGACTTGATTTTATAGACTTTTCATTTTTATTCGGAATTGATATTGTTTTTAAAATTGTGTGAAATAAGATTTTTTGCAGGAATGTTTTCAGTTATAAGTTTTTTAGATAGAGTGAAAAAATTAGTTGGCGGAATCAGTGGTTCACGAGTCTTTTTAAACACTTTTCGAAGTTTTGATAATTTTAGATGGTTAACACGAGATTTAAGTAGCATGATTGAATGTGAATATTATCATTTTCAACTTTGTTTTTAAAACATTGCACCTTCTTTATTGAAAATATCAGTTCTAACTCGTAAATTATCTGGACACTGCTGTGTAAAATCAAGAAAAATATATCCATGTGGAATTTTGGTTGCATCTTGAAAGGCGTTTATCAAGAAATTACGATTATTAGGGTAAGCCTGTCTTGCAAGGAAATCAATAACAGTTGCATTTCTAGGATTTTTGAAAACAATTAAATATTGGACATTAAAATTGCGAGTTCTGTGAGATTCTCCTTGGTGAAAAATATGTTGTGTTATAAAAATAACTGTAACACCTTTATATCTAACTATCTTTGTAAATAAATTATTAAAATCATTTTCTTTATTCACTTCTTGACATAAATCATCGATAATTATCACTTCACCTTTCCGTAATCTAGATGCCCAATTTTTATCAAACACTTTTATAATTATCGTTTTTATTTTACAAAATTGATCCTGTGTCATTCCATGTTCATCATCGGCTCTCCTTTGCCAATATATTTTATTAAACTTTGATTTAAACATGTTTGATTGCAATAATTTACAAACAAATAATGTCTTCCCACTTCCGGTTGGACCAATAATTTGATATACTGCATCATTTCTTAATTCCATTTTAAATATTAACTTGAATTATATGGCTTATACTTGTTTAAATTAATTGTTATACAAAAATATTCAAAAATAATTACGTTATAAATGCTTAGTAACATAAATTATAAAGGAAGATGTTCAGTTTCTCACATGAATTTTCCATTAAGGAAACCGCAACAAAGTGGTAAGTAGATCGAAGTGGTAAGTATCCAATTATGCTTTTCAAGTCAGGTAAGTGTAGAATTATTGGTTGTAAGCAACCTCTAAAAGTTGAAGATTTACCATTTACAATTAAAGATGTTCAAATTCAATCAATTACAGTAACTGAATATATTGTAGCAGATATTAATTTATATGATTTATTGAACAAAATTAATTTATATATGAACCTGAAATATTCACAGCTTTACGATATGTTAAATATAATCCTTTATGTGTTAACGTGTTTGCTAGTGGTAAAATAGTAATTTTAGATCATAAAACATTGTATTATCATGAAATTGTTGGAAATATTATTGATGACATTAAGTCAGTCATTCAAAACGATGAAATCTTAAAGTTTTTACTTAGTATTACCTAACGTAGATGTAATAGTTGTGTATAGATTTAATTGGCTGTGTTGGGGGTATTACGAAAAAATCACAGTGAAATCAATAAAACACAAAAATGATAAAAGTGCAACATTAATTAAAAAATTTACAAAAATTAAAAAATTGTATTGATCGGGGGAAATTGGTATGGGTGAACGTCAAATTGAGAGACGAGTCCAGAAATAATAATAAAAATTTAGTGAGGGGTCCCTAAAAAATAATATAAGACAAAAACAAATTAATTTTTAAAAAATTAATTACTAATGGGATGTCCAAGTCAATGGGAAACCCGAAAGATGAGGAAAACCTGGCGTGTAGGCGTAATAATATAAAAGGGTAAATTGGCCTTAACAATATTAAATGGGAGCCACTAATCAATGGGGAAGTAATTATTTCCTGATTTGTAATTTAGTAATGTAGTAAACTTTGTTGACAAATGTTGACTAAAGTGGTCTGTGGGAAGTAATTATTTTTAATAATTTAGTATGGCAGCAAATTTGTTGACAATTGTCTGAAAACAGTGTGAGCACAAGTATAAAATGAAAAGGGGAAAACACGAAATGACAAGTGGTCGAAGCCAAACGAGTTGTCTAGTCAGGTCAGTAAAAGAATCTAAACCCAAGTAAAGTCAAAAGTTATCTGTCAGAAAATGCGATTATCCATTGGATAACCTACCTTAAGGTAATCAAATTTATTCGGTGGTTGAAGGGTGCAAATAAATCACAAATCGTAATTGCAAAACATTGAAATAAATTGGATTGAGTTGTAACTGTGGTAAAATGCACATAAAATTATTCTGTGTTGGGTTTACTTATTTGATTTGAAAAGGACACGAGGAGTCAGAGGGAACCGACTTTCAACAATAATAACCCAATACATTTAATGTGATTTTTGCATTGTTCAATTTAATCTGCTTGTATACGTATAGAAGCAGTTGCAGATAAGTCACCGGACAATTCAGCATTTGTCTAGAATGTTAGCAGGACAGATAGCAAGTTTTGCGTGTCTCGGAAAAATGTTATTCAATATATTTTAAAAAACAATTATCACTTAAACATAATTCTAATATTAATTAGTGTTTATTTCTTAATTCTTCGAAAATAATTACATAAGAGTATCATAATCTGAAATCTGTTCATTAAAATAGTGAAAAATTTTGAACTGGGGGACATACTAGAATTTTACTCTTGTTATGTTGAAAGTCCCGTATATTCTAACTTTTCATTTAAATTGCAATAAGTAACAAATATTACAATTAATAACTATATGAGCATTAAGTCATCTCAAGTTCATTGGCTAGATTGTAATAGAGCGACTCCTCCATCACTAACCCCCCTTGTCCTGATGAATGACCAGTGCTCCTTAATATATGTTAGTGAGATGGCCATCAATTCCCATAAAATCATTTTCGCTGATCAGTGAGCGTTCTGTTATATTTTAGTGGCGAACAAATGATACATCCTATTACAAGGAGGCTAATTATTTAAAATGCATTCTTTTGTCGAGTACTAACTATTGTAAGTAATATGAAATCGGAAATAAATAGATACGAACAGATAAAACTTTTTAATGTATAATAATAATAATCATAATAATAATGTTGATAATAATAATAATAATAATAATAAAAATAATAAAATTAATAATAATAATCATAATGATGATAATATAATAATAATAACAATAATAATAATAATAAAATTAATAATAATGAAAAGACAGGCTAACAAAATAAGGCATATTCTCATCGGTAGTAGTATATCAAAATATGTACAGAAATGATGAGCAAATCGCACTGATACAAACAAAAAAAATCTCGCAATACCAATAAAATGTCTGTCAACATCAAATTTATTATTATCAATTATTTGAACTAGTATTATTTACCAATCTGGTTGCGTAATTGGTGAAGATTTCTTTCCAGTCTGCGTAATCTGCTCTGATCTGCGCGCATGTGAAATTTGAGGGATCGAATTTCAGAACGCAGTGACTGAAATGATTGTCGCAACGATTTCATTCGGCCTCCTCCTCCTCTACTGACATATTTTTCTTTGCTGCAATGAGAATCTATGGTTAATAATTGCTTCTTGACTTGGACGTTTTCCGTCAATGTACTAGACTGGCAGTTCATTTGTACAGTATGCAGAACTGATGGAGGGTTTTGAGTTAGAGTAGGTGCGGGTGTCATTAAAGATGTTGCTGCTGAAGCTGCTGGAACAGAAGCCCAATTATAGAGAGAGAGATTAGGAACAACTTGTTGATTCCCTTCTAAGGAGCCGGGAGATAAAGTCGCTATGCCAGCATCAACAATACCATTAGTTATATGAGAACTGTTGGAATTGATTGCATTATTCGAATCTTCAATCATTTGCTTGCTCAATATAGAAGGTTGGTTCACTATGTGACGACTGGTGTCATTGCTGCTCACGACATTTGTGACTACTGGAGCCTTTAGATTATTGGCATTATGAGGAGGCTTTGGAATCAGTGGGAAAGGATCAATTTTAATTTTTTGCTTCGTTATAGGTTTTTTGTAATTTGAACTGTCTTTTCGCATGTAGTCAGCACGGACAGCCCTCTCAGCTGCTTCAATATGCTTTCTAACATAGTCCTCGGTACTTAGTTTCGGTTTGGATTGACTAAGAGCCCCGGTGACAGCAGTGGGAGATGTTGTAATGACTCTGGATTGAGTAACTGGCGTGGAAGGAATTTGAGTGATTTGTGTCATGCACGAGGGAATCTGAGTAAGGTTAATCGGGATAACGTGGTTACAATTTAAATTCTGTACTTCACTCGGCGGTGGTGGAGGCCGTGACACCATCAATTGTTGGGTTGCAAGTAATCCAAGCAAATCAATTCCCGTCGGTCTTTTATTATCATGCGAGGTTGGATTGACAACATTCAACCCATTGAGACCGAGATTCGCAACCGCTAAGGATTTGGATAAGGTTAGCAACAAGTTTGAATCGAGATGAGCTGGAATGTTGATAAGAGGAGATGAGGCTGATGAGGTAACTACAGGAGCGTTTGGTGTAATTCCGGGAGTATATGTATTAGAAAAAGATTGAATGGTAGGTTCTGGTGGGGAAACGCATTCTGTTTTGACATGGGAGGGCTTTTCAGTGCGCTGTTCTCGGAATTTCACCATCAAAGCTAATTCTTCTTCTGTAAAATCGTCCTCTTGAGGCAGAACAGGTGGAATTTCCATTGAATTAATACTTCGACTGCTACGCTTGTCATTTTCTACTGAAGTTGCTTCAGAATCTAATTGACAGCGTTTAGCATTGACCTCATCGTCCGACTCCTGTAGAATATTCTATAGGTACAACATAATAACTGCATACAATTATCTAATAAGGTTACAATCTCATCAACACATGTGATAAAGGTAATGAATTATAGTTCAATGTATTTATTGAATTAGGATTAACTTTGGAGGCATCTATACAGATTGTATTAGCTGTGTTTTGATTTAACGTAAGACATTTTAAAACTAATGTTAAACTGGGCTTAGAAGCTTTAGAAATTGTATGCAAATAAATATCAGTCATGTCAGTAATTGGAAGGTTGGATAACTGGTCTGTCTATATTAAAAAATGGTGATATCATTAATAATTCCTACTTGCCTCTGGCTGTTACAAGCTAGATCTAACCCATATTTATTTGTTCTTTCTATTTTATTAACTCACTTACTGCTTATTAAGAATTTCTTATTTTTTATCGTCGTAGCATAGTTTCTTCTTGGGAAATCTTGGGGAAATGATAGAGATTATTGAGATTTAACATTTTAGCTGACCAAGCCCAATATTTCAAATAATCTGCAGTCCACAATATTATTCTAGTCTACAGAATAAAATTCAGTCAGAATAACCGATAAAGGGGTTAATATCATCCTCCATTGACTTCGGTATATTCTATAACAATCGAAAGAAAACTAAACGACAATCCATATCTGAGCGCAAGCCTGGATCCGGCTGGTGGCTAACAAATCGCCTCCACAACTAATATTATTAATTCATATTATTAATTACACGAAATTTGAAATATAAATTATTAAAAACTGCTATTTCAAATTAGATGAAGATGAAAAACTATAAAAATAGAGTTGTCAGGCAAGAATATTGAATTATATTCCTATTTGTCAATTGCAACAGTGCAGCCACCAGCTGTGCGCTGGGATCAAGAGCAAATTAGAAGCAAAATGAAAAAAGTAAATCAGCTGAATTTCGTATTTGAGTGAACAGAACATATTTGAGGTCAAATATTTATTAATAAATATGGAGTAAAATGCCTTTATATTTATTATTATTACAACTTTATAATTCTGTAGCCAACTATTTATCGTAATTTTCAAAATGTCACAACCAGACCATGTTGGATAGCCAAAATGGAGGAAAATAAAAAAAAATAATTTCTATTAATAATATAAAAAATTAATTTTTTTAAAAAATATTTTAATTTGTTTAATTAATTATATTTCATAAGAGCACTATAAAGTGAACTAAAGAAATATTCAATCAGAAATATCAGATAAATATCGCATTGGAGTTTTCAATTAATAAACACTGCGAAAATGGTTTACCTATTTATTTGAACTTTTTTTTTCCATAAATAATTCCGTTGCCGGCCATTTATCAGTAGTTAACATTAATGATGACCTAAAATATTGCGGGTTGCCATCATATTTTTATTAAACCATAATTGTAATACGAAAATTTTGTTCATTAATTCATTAAAAACTATTATTTCATGATTAAACTAATATGACAAAATTAAATTTTCAAAAAAGTTAATAAAGAGCTTGCTAGATCCCCAACAGGTGAGCACTGGCTGTTAAGAAAGCCTAATTTAAGCCAGTTACAAACTGATTCACAGATTACAAAAGAGGCGAGTATAAGATAATAACGCTGGGCATTTAATAAGTAGTAGGAAAAATGATAAAAATTGTGAAGTAGTTAATTAAATCCCACAATAACACTAACATTACTAGACACGTCCTCGTAGATATCGTTTGTTTTCACTGAGCTTTTTTTCCTCTTCCTATTGATATTTCTCGGAGAATTTTCTGACATTACTGACAGCGATTCACTCGTGTGTGACGAAGCATAAATCCTACATCAACAGTTACAGTTGGACAACAAATATCCACATAAATACTTGGCCTCGTCTTTATTATTGTGCTGAGTATGCTCCTCGTTATTGTAACACATGCGGCATCGGCACAGACTTGAACAGAAGACTTTGTTCTAAACGGATCAATAAACACATCATTTCAATCGATTTAACACAATTCCAGTTACAAACCTCAAAACATTCGCAATAGTTTTTCAAACATGACGATTTTAAACAATTACATCCTTTGCTGTGCTTTTTCCCGACTTCCTTGTTTTCTGCTTAATAATGATAATAATATATTATTATTACAAGACCACAACTGGTATTAAAGGGTTAAATGTAAATATTATCGAAAGCTTATAAAAGAAATGAAGATTGGTTAAATTATAAAGCAATGATGAAGACAAAAGATTTTTAATAACATTAATAATATATGAGCCCATTGGGTCTCAAAGTGACATTTGGACCCGGCTTAATTTTTTCTAACTTTGATCTTGAAAACGAAATAAAATTGATGATTTGGGTTACGATGATCTAGATCAACATATAGATATCCACGAACTACTCTTGATGATTTATTATATATAGATATGATAATCTAATTTATGTCACCGTCAAAAAAAGATCTCCATGACTCATGTTCAAATGCAAAATTAGAAGAGTAAAATATCTCTTTGTCTCACTTTGATCCTTTCAGCGCGCGGAATTAAGATGAAAGGCTATTATGCGATAAATATCTCAACAAATAGGCCAGTTTTCATTCCATCATGCATCCATTTCAATATCAGTGTTGAAGGAAATCTCGGCGAATTCAAAAGAATTCAACCAAGTATTGAAACGATAAGTTCCTCAACAGGGAATTATGGACCTATTAATGACTCTGGAAAGATAAACTCTCATTCAAGCTAAATGTATTCCATCCAATCGAAACAGAATCTGTATTAAATTGTTTCTTTTTCGTTGATTGTTTATCGAAAATTATTGCTGTCTTGAATACGGTTAATAAATGGAAGCTTTGATCAAACATGAGATCATATGAAGGTACAGGTCAGTGGTATGCAAACCATTTGCCGCAAAAATATTCAAGTTTAACTATGAAACTTTAAATTGAACTTTTATTTTAAAAAAGGTATTTCAAAATTTGTTAATGAGTAAAAATTTGATAAAAAATAACAGTTCATTTCATCGGATTTTGCAACTTTTCCAATTAAGTTTGCTTTGAGTTTTTCAAATTTTAGACCGGTTTAGTATCCGCACATTTCTTTTAATATTCTGTTCCGTGAGCTGAGGGTTTGTATATCACTGGTATAAGGGAAGCCTTTTTTAAAAAGCCATACTTTGTATGTTGACAGCTGGTGCATGAAGCCTAGGCTTTTTAAAAAGAACTAATCCATGCAGAGCAGCAAAAAAAATTAGAAAATAATTGTCATCTTTGAAAAAAACATTTAATTTGGTGAAAGTCGCATTTTAGAGAAATATAAGAGCTTTGTCTTCTTTGAAGTTCAAGTGAAAACCTTCATAAGCCAACTCTTATCAGAATACGGAAATAATTTTTCGAAAATTTTTAAGACAAAGTATAGCTTATTCTAAAGAGCTTATTCAGTTAAAACTCTTCGGGTTATATGTTCCAAATTGGTTCAAGGTTTATCGTTACTAAATAGATGGAAATCGTTTACATCTGTTTTTAATTTTGTTGAAATTCACTTTTTAGATAAAAATATTGAATATCTAAACTCAATGATAATAAATTAATAATAATGGATTAATAATAATAATAATAATCAATTAATATCAATACTAATTATAATAATCAATTAATATCAAAAAGGAAAGATCGTATTTCAGGTAAACTGATTTATAAATCAAAAGATAATAAGTGGACAATCCCAAAATGTCCTAGACACGGGACAGTTGAAAAGGGCCTCCTATGTCGAAAGGTAGCTGAAATGAGTAATGCCACAGACAAATACAAAGAACGATACTCTCATGGCCAATTATCTAGAGAAATGTCACCTAAATTTTGAGAGCTAGATAATAATTTGACCCTGACACCGAAACACGACCATTACATCATAGCTTGCGATAGGGAATTGATATTAAATTGTGTAACATTGGATATTGGAGAAACTAATCAAATAAAAACCCAATTGCGTAATCGATATAAAATGTTTACCTATTTTCGAATTGAAAACCCACGGATCTCTTTCCAAGTAGGAGCTGACGATTTTCGCTCTCTCTTCTTTGTGATTGTCATTGTTACGACAGTTGATGCACGTACAGCCGGAACAGCAGAGATTGCCGTTGGCGAAACATTCACAGTACAATTTCAAACAGCTAGATTTCGTGCACGTACAACTGCGAGAAGTCGTCTCTTCGCTCGGAGTTCCGATTCTATCAGGAGTTTGAGATTTTCCCAGTGAATTTTTTCCATGACACAAATTGATGCTGACATCGAGATTCGGTTCAATCGGTTGGTTGATGAGCTCTTTTTTCGATGGTTCTTTTTTTAATGATTCTGAAAAATAAATTTATGATCAAAAAAATTAACCGTCGCCATAGCACTATATCAATGCAACACGTTGCCAATGGTGATGGCAGTCAGTCTGTCTTAACAGTTTTCCAATGAAGGTTGCAAAACAACCAAGCAAATGTTCAATGCAATCTACATATGATGCACACAAACACCCGTCAGTAATTACGGATCACAGCACTACATAGCTATTTGGATTCATACAAAGTGCCGATAAGATCACTGGTGTTAATGAATCTCGCTATTACATAACATTATTGTATTGTGTCATCATCTCATAAGATTGGTTACTTTACGGATTGGCTGATTATTTACAGTGAAATAATTTGCCAAGCGCGCTGCCTAATTATTTATTCGCAGCAACATAGATTGAATATTGATCTCCATTGACAATTAATTAGTAAATCAATGATCGACATATCAATATTGCCAATTGAATAAAATCAATATAAAAAAGATAGATTTTGATTTAACTAATTAACTTTTAATCTCCATTGGAAATTTATAAATAAAACAATAATCGATATATTTATATTTTCAACTCAATAAAATCAATGTAAAAAAGTTTTTTTTATTTAATTAATTTATTTAATTGTAATAATACATAAATCAATAATAGACTTATCAATATTGTCAGTGCAACTAAATCGATATAAAAAAATAATTGTTTATTTTTAATATAAATAATTTTTTTATTTAATTAATAAATAAAAATTTACCTGATTCATTGATTTTTTCAATTTTCATCGATTGATCGTCTTGTTTGTTGAAAGTTTGCGATAGATTCAAAGGACCAGTCGGCATAGAAACGTTCACTGATAACGATTTTGATAAGTCCGCATTGTTATTGGCCATATTGACGCGCGCAATCGAACTAAGCAAGTAATTCAACAGATTACTCTTAATCGATACTGAATTATCTGGAGCCAATTGGATTGCCGACTGAGAATTGAGATTCGATTGAAGGTTCTGCTGACTAGCAGCGTGACAGGGAACGAAGGATTCTTTGAAAATCGGAATTTTTCCGCTATCGCTTGATTGTGATTTGTCAAATGGCGGATTTGATGGCTTTTGTGCCGAACCATTTGTTTCAAAATTCGGATTGTTTTTTCCAAGTCCCGGTTTTAGTGGACGAGTTTTCGGATCCGATTGCAGCGGCTGATGCTGCTGTTGTTGTGAATCTGTGTCGATAATTAATTTTGAGCACACATCCGGTTCCGGTAAATCATATCGGGTCGTTGATGATTCTGGCGAGAAATGTGGAAAATAATCAAAGTTCATTTGAAAATGTTAACAATTGAAAAAATAGGAAATCGAAGTTTTCAATTCAACCAATTGCCGATCAATGTGTTTCAATTGAGTGCTTGTGTGTTCGTCGGTGAATATATGTGTATGTCAATCGATATGCATTGCGTTATGAACAACAAAAAAGAATCGATTGAATTTTGAAAATCAAGGCTCGCAGCGATGTGTGGATTAAAAATAGGCAAATCAGTCAAATGTGTATTGTTTGTGTGTATCATTCAATTTCAACTGGATACATGTTTGTGTGTTTCTATGAGTTGTGTGCATCGTTTGATTTTACTGTATTGATTTTATAAGATGTTAAAAATATCTATCCAATAGGATTCGAGTATTCCAAATCAATAATTGATTTCTTTGTGTCTTACAATTTAATAATACTAATATTAATAATAATAATAATAATAAAAATAATATTACTAGTAATAATTAATATTATAATTACCTTGTGATATTTTAGATCCACTTGATGCATTTAAAAACGCTTTCGCAAGTATTTTCTGTTCCAATTCTTTTATTTTCGATTCATACTCTTCGACTGACTTGTAGCTTCTCATTTTTTCTTCTTTTGTCGACCATGGGAAAATTGTCGGCATATAATCAACATGACTGGAATCGAGATTCGGTTTTCCCGTCGCAAAATGGGAATTGCAAATCCGAGAATTCGATGAAACGGTTCCGTATTTGATTCGTTCTCCGACTTGATTGAGCCAAAGCTGTTTTCTGTCGCTGTTTTGTGGCAATCGATAGAAAATTTTCCGTTTTTTACAATTGACAGATTCGGACTCACAGTTGAGAATGCAACAAAACAAAGTTGGCATTGAGAATGGTAATCGAATAATAATTGGAGTATATTATAATTGTAAAAACCGACGAGACAGAGATGAAATAATAATAATAATAAATGATGAACAAATCTGTGTTGGCAAACAAATTTGAAAATTGAAAAATTGATGATGATGATGAAAATAAAAAGCCAGTACACGCGCTCTCCAAATGACAGTGGAGAGTGATGATGAATAATCGATTCTTTATCACTGGCAAAATATTAGGCAACGAAATCACTCTGCTATCTGCCTATCAAACAGTATCGATTAACAATGAGGTAGAGAATCAATACTGAAACTATGTGCCGGTCTGTGTGTCCGCTTATTGGCTGCAGTCATTACTTTGACGATGGCTGGATAGATATAGCGACGATTCAACCAGCGTATTAGCTTTATACACACACACACAACCTCTAATTTGAATAGTATCGATCGACACTAGATTTTCATTTTTTCAGTGTGGCTAACCCGGCCTGTGGTGGTGAGACTACACTTGCATATGCACACAGGTTTTTTTTTATATTTCAATTATTTTTTAAATTTTAATACAGTTTATAAATAATAATTAGAAAAATTATAAAACATTAATCGAGGATAAATAAATATTGATTATTTTTGAAAGTGTGTCTTTGTGTGTGTGTGCGTGTGCGACCAATTAAATCGGTTAATTATGTGCTTAGATTGATTTTTATTTACTGTTCTGGTTTTAAAAATTCCATTAGTAGGTTGTTTGTGATTTATTGATTTGCATATTTGGAAAATTAAAAATATATACATATATATATTTTGTTTTAATTTTGATAAGAAAAATCGATTTATGTTAACTCTGTTCGATAAATCTCGTGCTATGGTAGAATTCTAATACATACAGACAAATTGATGCCAGTTTGGCATCAGAGTTTCAAACTCTGCAATCAGCAATCCTCGGGGCCAAAAATCAATTTTATAGACACATTAGACTGGCTCAATTGAATTGGAAAAGGAAAAGTTATCGATTGGAATTCTCGGTTAATTGGAATATTGGGGAAATTTTTTTTCGGAATAAATCAAATCATGTTTTACTTTTTTGCTTAAGGGAGGGAGGGATGCGTGAATAAGAATCGATATTGATTTATTTTTATTTCTCGATTCCTTTCTGTTTCGATTTTCATAAAGTCAGAGATGAGATTAATTGGAAAATATTTTTTAAAAATTGAATGAAAAAAAATTTGTTTTCTTATTTGTTAGAAAAGTTCAAATAAAAAATCAGAAAAATTTGAAAATATTTTCTAACCGGTTTCAGCGTAAGCACTCATTTGGTAGCTCAAACCAAACCATTGCCATATTGCCATCAAACATATGCGGTTCGTTTATTTTTACGAAACAGGTAGAAAATAGAAGGAAACTTTTCCATGTCATTTTTGAAATAATTCTGAATGGGAAACTTAAGGTGCACAGTTCAACTGATGATCCGCAAGTGACCAAACTTGCATAATACATCATACTAGTTGAATCAGTGATGTTGGCAAGTTTGATCAACAATCTGAAGCTTACAGTGTTATGCGCAGGTTTTGTTGATATTTTTGGATTTCAAAGTCAGGACCAAATCCAAGGAAAATGACAAATACCATATATGAGATGATATTCGAATTTATTTTTTAGATATGTCATTAATTCCGTTCATTTCGTTTAGTCCGTTGTAAAGTTTGTCTAGTAATTAAGAAACTTAAAGTGATTCCTAAAGTGTAGGAACATAACAATAATATTTAAAATATATTCATAGTAAATACAAATTGATTTGAGCAGATCTGGGTCTTCCGTTTTTATTTGAATATATAATTCAGAATTTACTCTGGTAACGTGTATATAGAATAACAGCTATCGTTTGTCTATTGAATGTAGAGAGTATTTAAGTTGATTCGATTCACTACCAACTTGAGATATTGTTGAGAATTTCTCATCAAATCTGATCTTTCGAGAATAAATAGTAATTGTAATGGAATATGATGGTTCGATAAAAACGTTGACTGCTGTAATGAATGCCTTGCACGATTGGTAAGTTGTGTGATTTCATTTATTCGAAGATTTGAAATGCTATCTGATATTTGTATTTTTGACGATTTTTACAGAGTATTATAATTTGATATCTGTATCAATCTGAACATATTCGGTTTTAACAAGTGTCTGTTTCGTTCCAAACTGAAATGAATGTAGAGAAAACAAAGCAGTAATTTCCACGATTGAATTTTGATGTGAAAAATTATTGATCGATTAATGATGATATTCGAAAGTTTTCGATACATTTTGTATATAAAAAAGGTGGCGTTTTTGTCAAAAATAAAAATATTTAAACCACATATTTGAATATTCATTATTTTTAATAATGCATTTATAATTTAATTTTAAATAATTAAAATTTAGTAAAATTTAGTAACACTAAATAAAAGTTAAATGTTTCAGACACTACAACCGCGCTCGCCGAAGTACGCGGAGCGTATGTATACTGGAAAAAACTGTGAACTTTAGGGATGACTCACTGAAGGTCATAATCTTAGAGATATTGATGAAGTTTACGTATTCGCCTGGAAGGAAATGGAGGGTTCTCTTGAAGGCTTTGAACATTTGGTGTTAATGGAATCTTGTCAGTTGTTCCGCGTCTTCTAGAATATCTTCTTCTATGTCATGCCCTTTAGTGATGTGGTTATTTTGTAATTCCTCATATTCAAGGGAGCAAAAGTTGACCATGTCGTGCTTGTTGTCAATTCCTGATTTCGTTGTGTTTTTACAGCTCTATGATGCGGTATGGACCTTTCTATTTAGGTTTTAGGTTCGAAGAATCGATTTTTTCACCCATGCTGTAGTATATATGGTTTGTGTGAAGAAGTTGTAAATGACGGATTTGTGTCTAAGCTCAAAAAGGTTTGCACGTGAGATTGATATCGTTTAATGAGATTAGTCAGCATGAAAGAGTTGGATTCAAACCAAAGTGGTGAAGGAATCACATAAACTTAAACGATTTGGTGTGTTGCGCCATCCTATTAAAACGAATGGTAACGCTTTGATCCATGCAGTTGATGTTTAATAGTATTCTGAGGAATGATTTCAAAGTTTGGTGAGCGCGTTCGACGAGACCGTTAGTTGGCGGAGAGAGGAGCTATTTCATAAATTTGTGATGCCTAGGCTGAAGGTTTGTATTTATTTTCGGCTTCAAATTTTTGGCGCAATGTTTTCAAAAATTATTTTGTTGAGGTCTCACTATTTAAGATCTCAACGGTATTTGTATTTGTTAAATGTTATTTATGTATGCTATGTATGTGAATGCGAAAAAAGATTTGTTGAGCTCTGCTCCGATTTTAATTTCTTTTCGAGATTGACTCTTAAAGAATTTTTTGTCGCTGTATTTTTGGGCGAATATACTGAGCTTTAGCTTCAGTATATATACTAAAATTTTTTATGCTTATTATTTTAATTTATTTTTTAAGTGCTCTAAGAGCATACTTATATTATTTTATTTTATTATTTTTTTTAAAAATGTTATTGCTATAAGAGCAATCAATTTATTACGATCGTTTCCATATTAATTTTCAGCTGTTAATAATGATTTCAATTATTTCCAATCGTTGGAAATAATTTTCAGCTGTCAATTTTAATAATAATAATAATAATAATAATAATAATAATAATAATAATAATAATAATAATAATAACATAATTATATAGTAATAATAACAATACCAATAATAATAATAATTCATAAGATTATATGTATTAACCCCAATGATTTTACCCTTTTTTATTTTTATTTTTTATTAAGTTGCACAAAAATGAATCGTGAGGAATAAATTTAATAATTAGAATAAATTACACCCTTTATAATAAAAATGGATTATATCCTTTACCACAAAAAATAAAATATACATTTACATTATTATTTACAAATTGTTAAATGGATCACAATAAATGATTGTCAATTGTTAAATGGATTACAATAAATGATTGTCAAATATTTAGATAACAGATCACAATAGATAATTGTTAAATAGATCACGATAAATAATGAATTATTGTCTTTGATGTTCTGATTTGGGTCGTTCTTCTGCGTGGATGTTGATCCTGTATTTGTTGGGCCCGGTCCTGTAATATTTTGTTAGCACGAAGGTGTCTAATGGTTTTCCTTCGTCATCTAACAATTTTTTAAAATTTTTCTCACGAATTTTAGAAATTTTTTTTAATATATTTTTTCTGTTGTAAAAGTTTTAATGTAAATTTTTTATTGTAATTTTAAGTTATAATTTTACAATAAAATGTTAAGTGTAATTTTCTAAGATGAAATTTTTTAAGTTAAAATTTTTCTTGTAATTTCAAGTGTTATTTTTTTTAAGTCAAATTTTTATACATGTTTTTAAACTATATTTTTGCATTTTAATTTTTAATGTAAAATTTTTATACGTTTTAAAAGTTGAAATTTTTCAAAGCAATTTAGAGTTAACAAAATAAATTAATATGAAATTTTCAAAATAATAATAATAATAATAAAATTATTTCAACAACATTAATACAACCTAGTAAATACTTAATAAAAAATTGATACTCAACTCATAAAAATAAACTCGTAAAAAGAACAAATTAAAAATTTATTTAATTTACATCGTCACAAATCAGCTTATAATAAGCTCTTCTTAGTTCTGCCAACAAAATATGGACAACTTCTTTCTTATTGTAGTCCCTGCAGCATCTGCATATACATGGGCAAGTCAGCATTGAGGGATCTGCACAAACAATGCATTCATCTAGACATTTCAAACCAAATCCCTGAACCGATTCGTAATACATCCGTACATTTTCTTCGATGTTGATTCTCCTCATTTGATAAATCCGTGTTTCCAAAAATTCAGGAGCACAATACGAAATTTTGTTCTTTATATTCGGATAGAGCTCTTCCATTTTCATCAAAATTGTTTCGATCATGTAATAATGTTTCTGGTTTTCGAAACAAAAACAATCAAGAAAAATTAATAAATTATTTTTATTTAAATAAAATTTAGTTGTTATTTAATATTTATTACAACTTATTAATTCAAAATCTATTATCCACTGAATAATAAAATGATACACATAAAAATCACCAAAAAAAACACATAAAAATAAAGACAAAAACAAGATCATTTTTCAGCTACAAAATTTATTAATAAAAATCTTCTCCATCATCGTCGGAGAACTGAACATCGTTTATGTCTATGAGTTCTTCCTCAATAATAGTTTGCAGAATTTCATCAGCTGCAATTTCTCCGACAATTTCTTCATCAGTAATAAAATCTCCAGATACTTTTATATTCCCGTACGCAAAACTTTTATTTTTACCCACCCAAACCCTTTTATCATCCCTATTTGTAAGTGCTACTTTACTATTTTTAAAACTATAAAGTTAATGATTTTTTGTTCCTATTCTAAATTGTGGTACAGAAAAGGTGGATTTATGGGTTAGCTCAGTATCCTTTAATGTCACTCCCTTAGTTTTTAGACAAGAAGATTTACCTAACAAGCTGTAAAATTTCGGTCAGAGGAATACCCACTCATCATAACCTTCTCCTTTACTTTCATCCTTAAATTTACCAATGACTGAATCAAGTTTTTTAGAATAAAGTGAATGAGTAGCTTGATAATTAGATGTATCCAAAAGATTGTTAATCACCATTTCAGACAAAAGAATATCCAGTTTACAATTTTTAATCTCCAAGAAGAAAAAGTCCTTATCTCCAGCAACTATATTAATCTCGCAATTAAATTGACGTCGATATTTTTCCAAGTCCTTATACTGAAGCTCGTACATTCTAAGTTTTGACCAGTCCAGCACCGATTGTCCTATATAACTTGGCCGATCTAAACATATCGAATCCGGATTTAACAACGCAGCTATAAGATCATCGCCAATTTTTATCGATTTTTTAAAGGTGGGTTTTGAAGTATATGTCACAAGTTTTTATATGTTGTGCAAAGACGCAAATTCATTCTCTTTTTATATTTTCGACGGTTTTCCCACATAAACTGTTTTTTAAGAGCTTATAATATTTTTTATCTAATGTATTTGTACTTTTAGCTCGAAGTTCAGTGTTTATGTCGACATACTTTTGAAAAATAGTCGACTGTTTGAATCTTACTGCACGATTAACATGAGCAACCTTAACACTAAGAAACAAGTATACTTTTAATAATGAATTAAATAGTTATTTTAGGATAGTGAGTCAGCAACAACTTTTCAACCTTTGAACCCTCAGGTTTTATTTTCTCAGCAGCAATACGAAAGTCGTCTAACTTATCATGAAGTTCAGAAGAAATCTCAAGATCAACTTCAAGAGTATACCCATATGACAAAGATTCAAGATTCAAAGTCAAACAATCAGATATTATTAAATCAAATCCATCAAGTATCCAACTAAATTCACCACAAGGTAAAGGTTGACTTAAAGCCCAACCGTATAAATTATTAATATCTATATAAAGCAACTCTGTGTTTTCGTCAATTTTAACATAGTGTTTATTAACAAAAGTAAGACCTCCTCTAATACCTCCATCATAAAAGCTAAACATTTCATTTTCAGTAATTAATTCAATAGGATCATCCAACGACATTAAAGCAGAAGACCAAGACATTCCAGGAATACCAAAATAATTCAAAGGCTCTAATCTATTATGAGCTATAGATTTCGCCCGAAATTGTTGGAAAAAGTCAGCCAAAAGAAAACAATCTAGTTTCAAATAAACTTTCATGTAATCAAGTAAAGTCCTACAATTAGTTTCATCCCAAATTATCTGAGCTTTTTCATATTCAGCCTCAGTGACACCTTTCCAAATCGGTGGTAACTCATAAGTATCGTGAAGAACATCTAAACTAGTTGCAAAGGTAAAGTCGTCAAGGTTTTAACCGCCTTATCTAAAGAGTCGTTTACAAATTGATAAGAATCAATAAATCTCACGCTAATGTTTTCCAAGTGGGCAATTAATGAAATAAATTTTTCAGTTGTTATTGGGATACATCCTAAGGCCCAATTTTTAAATTTACTCAATCCGTATTTTAATATGTGATGCATTTCGTATCCCTTTAAGTTTGATGACGATTTTCCCTCTTTGTAAACATGAGGCTATACAAGAAGCTGGACAAGGCACAAAAAACAAACGCGGGATTGTACCAGCAAATGATGCAGTTGACCAGAGAGATACAACAGGTCAAAGCAACCTGGGTAGAGCCGGGGAAAGTGAAGGCCCTCTACCAAAATATGACCGCCGCACAACGGGGATGGGTTGAGGAGAAGCAGCTCAATCAGACTCAGAAGACTCAAATTCGCGGCCTAGAGGTAGCGTTATCTGCTTGCCAAGAGGGCAACGCACCGGTATTCGCACCGGCACAACTGGCCTATAGAGAAACGACGGAGGCCACAAAACCCGCGAACAAACTTGTCAAGCATCGACTCGGGAAGGCGGAGCACGCCAAACGCCGTGCCGCACAAACCAAAGAATAATATCATTTTCTGATTGTTATTTTAATAAATGGTTGTAATGATTCTCGGTTTTAACTTGATTATCCCAATAAGCTAATTAACCTTAGAATTAATTAAATCGAATCTTGAGTAGCTCCGAGACTAAGTCCAAGTGATAAGAGCTTCAGATACACAAGTAGGGGACCAGGATAGTAAAGCGCACATGAACCTTTTAACGGTAGTGCGTTGAACCAATCTTGAGGTCGGGCCAGAGTAGTTCTTTCGTAGCGCTCACCTTTGGCGATCTCAAAACCGATGGTTACATTACCAATGTTGCTCGACAACGGGTAACCATTGGAGGCTAAGGAAAGGTTCTATTTGGGGTCAAGGTTACACAAACCAGAAATCCCACAATATAATAACCAAATTTGGAGAAATTTTTGATTAATTTTTTTTCCTTTACGATTTACTTTAAAATTTATTTATTAGAATTTCTCCTTAATAGAGATTTTGTTTTCTATCTTTGATTTTTATTTTAATTCATTTAAGTATTAGAAATTATGACATTTCAATAAAATTTGTTTATTTTTTTTTCTTTACAACTGGAACAGTAATAACCATAATATTAATAATAATACTACCAATAGTAATAATTTTAGCTATAATATTTGGAATTAGCTATCTTTATTGTCATTCATTTGTTTAATTAATTATGATGTTCAAACAACCTCTGAGACTGTCCAGGGCAGAGGTTGGTTGTACCTCATTGTGCTACTAGCACACTATGCATTAATGCAATAATTATAGTAATAGTGACTATTTAGTTTTTGCTGCTCTCTTATTTTTATAAAATCAAGGTTCCATTATATTGATCCACATTATTTTATTTTTACTTTATGTGTTTCAGGTTTATTTATTTTCCTTTATGTCCTACTTTGGTGAGTTTTATTTGACTTGATTATACTAGTGAAAATTATTCGAATAATTATTTGATAATAATATCATTTTATTGTATTTATGTGTTTACTTTTAATTAGTTTTTCTTTAAAAGGTGTTGCATTATTTCGGGATTTAATGAAATTGGGGTTTTGATTTTTTTCTAAAAAAAATATTTAACTTATATATTTTTTTGGGTACTCCCGTGGTATTTTCGGTCTGGCAAAGACAATCAAAGACTTTAATTATTTATTTATAAATACAAATATATATTTTTAATTAATATTGTTATTCAATTTTATTTCCAATATGCCCGCTCCACACTAATATTTAACTATGGTTTCCTTCCTCGTATATTTCCTCCCATTGTACATTATTTCGTCTTGTCCGATAAAGGTAGCCATGTAGGTACAAATTGTTGGCTGTTCCACTGGAGCTTTCCTTTTTAGAATTGGTTCTATTTTCGTTTCCACTCTATGTTCTACCATTGGCAGGAAAAACATTAAAATCTCTTCCGTCATACCCATTGAGGATTGTGTTGCCATCTGATATTGTATTGTTACCTCCATTTGCAATAATGCCATCTTCATCGCATTCTAGTTGACTAATACTTTATTGACCTCTTGATTCGTATTCAGCCAATGAATATTTTTTGGATATTACTTTTTGTGCCTATTTTACATGATTCTCCTATTGGTTTTCAATTGTTTTGTATATCCGTCGAACAATGTTTGCATCTTCCTTTGCTGAGTGGAATCCTGTTTGCGTTTTGCCCCACATATTTCTTTTGTCAACGTTTGGAGTTTAAACCATTGTCCTTTCTTTGATATTCCCATTTTTTCGAAAATTAGTGCTGCAGCAAGATCCCTAATACCATATAATTTTCCTACCCAAATTTTTAAATATTGCAGTTCGGCATGTAAGTCATGCCCTACTAATATCTTCCCAACTGTTAATTTCTGGATCTCCCGCCTTTCCGTATATTGATCCAGTTGATTTCTGGATGCTGCTTCATTAATGCCATGGCAGAATGATACATAGTGCTGGATCCTCATCTTTGGTGTGATGTAGACGTCCTTCAATACCCTTCCATCATAATTTATAATGGCGATTGATAGTGGAATTATCTCGCGTGTTTCTGAAGTGCCATATTCGGCATCGATGAATAAAATTCTTTGACGTATTACGTCGTGGGTCACATCTTTTCTCAGAAATGAGTGTTTCTGTAGCAGCATTTCATCGTTGATTGATACGAATCCTGGTTCCTCGGTTATGGGTTCATTTTTTGGAACCTCGTTTATTGCATTCGGGATCCTTACTTCTACTACTATTGTGGCTTTGTCGTATGCTGCTCTAATTCTCATCTGCCGAAATTCCTCTAAAATTGTCCACGATGTAAATCTTTGTGCTTCATTCCATTTCTTTCATCTAAGATCTCGATTTTTCCGTCGATAATGTGCATCCAGTATTCGTTTTCAGCCTTTGTTTCAATCTCTTCAGCTAATTTTAATCCGGAATTTCTCTGAACAATGAATAAGAATATTTTCATTTTTCTGTCATCCGTGCGGAACCAGTTTGGGATCATTAAGTTATTTTCGATAGAAAATCTTTTTGGCTCTCCATATTTTTTCTTTAACCGATGAAAATTGTCGTACGTCATCCTTGTGCTGTTTTCAATCGCTCCATTTTCTCTAAAGACATTAGAAATTAATTGTTGAATTTTATATTCTTTTTGTGATCGGAGACCGTCGGTAAGCACCCGAAGGCTACCGCCTTCGATCCCGATATAAATAATAATATTTAATAATAAATTTTTACCGTTTTAAATTATTTTAATTACACTAATTTATTTTTACTTCACTTTACAATTTATACCCTTTACTCTTATTCAAACAAATTTTATTTTCTATCCCCTCAACCCCGTTATCCAATCAGATTGCACTTGACTTTTACATACAAAGGATACCTTATAATAAAATATTCACATCAATCAGAATATATATGTATATATATATATATGAAAGATATAATGTCAATATAAAATAGGCATGCAATAATCAATTGTACCTCACTAGACGAATGTTTCCTCGTACACGACCCACGCAGGTTTTGGTCGGTCGATACGATCGCGATGTTTATTTGTTCGAATCACTTTTGAAAATGATATCATGTATATGACAAGAATGATAATAGTTATTATCATGATCAAAATAATGAAGAATATTCTAGCATTACAGATTTGTAATGTGGTTTGGTTGAATGTGGTTTCGGAATCATTAGCTCGAAATACAGTTGTGTTTTACACAATTGAATATGATTTATTATTGTCTGTTTGGCTTCTCCATGCTTTGGTTGAAAGATATGCTTGGTCGATTTGCATTGGTAAATTGGATCTTTTATTTGGTTGATTCTCTGACACTCGAATGGCTTTGTTATTTGACGAATGTTTTTTTGCCAACTGCTAGTCTGATTTGTACGTCGAAAGTATTTAATTTTCATGTGCACCATTTTAATTTTGGATGCTGATGTTGGCTGAAAGAAATTAAGAGTTTGCTAGTTTTGTTTGTCGTTCAGTGGAGCCTGAATTTTCCCATAATAGTATATCATTATTTGCTGATTGATGTCTAGATTGGAGACAGTCATAATTGTTTAATTGAGGTAATGGAATACAACTCTATCGGTTTCGTTTATCAAATGAACTGACTGTTGATCGACATATAATTCCACCCATTTATTATCACTAAAGTGCCATTTGCCTGAAGTAATTTTTCATAATAATGAATCACGATATTATAAGTTTTATTTAATTTCAAATTAAAGTACTTTACAAATGGTTTTCTCAGATTGAGGGTATCGACTTAATAGCTTTGAAAAATCGCTTTGACTTGTTGGGTTTCATCTGGTTTCCAATATTTGTTAATTCCATTTATAACAAGTTCCACTTCAACGTGTTTTTTTAATTTTTGTGTCCACACGTTCAATCTAATTAAACTATGCAGTTTTCTTACAGAATCCTTTCGAGGTTCATATTGTTTTATCAGCCAGGGATATTTAAAATTCATAGTTAAATCCCGTGCAATCAACATATTTTGATGATAACCTAGTTTTTTCGGGGGTTCAAAATAACTCACAAGATTATCAATTTCGATTTCCTCTGATTCTTTACAAAGATATAACCATACAATTTGAGTAAGAGTTGAATATGTATGAATATTTTCAAGCACCTCAATCTCCGTTTTGGCATACCTTGGCATGACTTCTGCCTCGTTTGAACAGAATAGATTAGATATTATTAATGTCACGAACAATACTTTATTCATATAATTCAATGGGGTGAGGTTTTTTGTAAATTTTTGTATAATATTCGGCCCATCATTTATTTTATCTTGCTTTAATCTCAACGAATATTGAATCTTTTTATAACGATCGCTTGCACCACTATTGTTTCTGCCTTTTCGTTTCTGATCGGTCGTAAATTTAAGTTGGTTTCTGTTGTATCACATACAGTATACGGTCCTTTGAATGGTCTTTGTAATTTTGTTGACAGTCCTTTTGTTGGTTCGGGTTTGTTCAAATATACTAAATCTCCCACTTTTATGCCATATTCATGCGCTCGTTTATCATACTGGTCTTTGTAACTCTCCTGATTGTATTTGATTTTGAGTCCTGCTTGTTTCCACACTGATTGCAGTCTCTCTTGCATCACAGCTTTATAGTCTGGAACTTCCATATATTGTGTGACTGGAGATCGATATTCCAAATCAATAGGCATGTTATTTCGTATCAGATACATCAGATAAAACGGTGTTTCTCCAGTGCTTTCGTTTACAGAATTTCTGTATGCGAACAGACATGGTTTTATAAATAGGTCCAAATCCTTTTGGTTTCGATTTACATAGGACGATATAATACTAATGAGTAACTACAATGGATTATGATCTGTCAGTACAAAAGCTTTTTGCCAACTAAATATTGTCGAAATCTAGTTATGCCATATACTAACGCTAACGTTTCTTTTTCTATTGTAGAGTAATTCTTTTCATGAGGTTTCAATGTTCTACTTGCATAAGCAGTTACGTGATCTTATTCGCCTTCAACTTGTTGCCCTAAAACTGTACCCAATGCAAAATTACTGGCGTCGGTCATGACGATAAAAGGCTTTTTAAAATCTGGGAATCTCAGAATTGGCTGCTTTGTCAGACTCTCTTTCAATACATCAAATGCTTCTTGTTGGGACTTTTTACATGCAAATTTACTTTGTTTCTTCAGTAGCACGTTAAGAGGTTGTGTAATATGAGAAAAATCTTTAATAAATTTTCGATAATAGCTTGCCAATCCCAGAAATTGTAGGATTTGATCTATATTCTTTGGGACTGGGTAATCTCTGATTTTTATTACATTATCTGGGTTGGGCTGCAATCCTTTACGAGAAATAATATGTCCCACATAAACGACTTCCGATTTTCCCCACTCACATTTTGAGGGCTTTATTTTTAGATTGGCTTTTCGTAGTCTTTTAAATACTACTTCGACGTCTATTAGATGTTCGTCGAAACACGTTGAAAATACGATAATATCGTCAATATATACCAGTGCGTGTGGCAAGTCTCGTAGAATGAAATTCATAACTCGCTGAAATATAGCTGGTGCTCCCGTTAACCCAAATGGTAATACCTTAAATTCATAGAGTCCTTTGCCATCGGAAAAAGAAGTTTTTCGTTTATCTTCCTCTTTCACTTTAATTTGATTTCTTGTTACCTTATTTAACTTTCTATAATTCACACAAAATCGGAATTCGCCATCTTTCTTTTTAACGACCACAATCGATGATGAAAATGGTGATGAACTATCTCGTATCAATCCGAAATCTTTCATTGCTTTAAATTGCCCGTTACTCTCCTCTTGATGTACATATTGTATTCTGTATCGTCTCAATTTTATTGGTGTTTCGTCCAGTAAAGAAATTTCGTGATCAATGATTTGAGTTAAACCCAAATCGTATTCGTGTCTTGCAAATACCTCACGATATTTATGCAATAATTCTTTGACTTTCCGTTAAATCGGTACTGTTGTTCTTTATAGATCTTTATATTTCTAGGTAATTTTCGCCTTTCTTCGTTTTTCATTTTCAATACCTTTCCCAATTTTGTCTTTGATTTTAACTGAACTGGTTTGTTATCACAATTGACTATTTTCACTGGGATTAATTGGTCTTGTACTTTTACTAAATCATCACACATGGATGTATTGTATTTCTCTATTAATGCTTAACTCGGTTCAAATATATATTCCTCATCTGCCACACTCGCCATATTGGAATAATAAATTACCTCTGAATTCGCAGGGACTTCTAAAGTATGATTTAAAAATACTTCTACGGTTTTGTGCATAATTTCATTTGTACTACTGTTAGTTAGATTCCCTGTAGCTAAATCTAACGAGACTCCTTCTAATTGTTTCATCACATCCATACCGATTAATAATTTTGTTGGGCAATCTTTCATAACCAGCACATGATGAGTTATTTCTCTATTGCCAATAAATATTTTACTTTCAAGTTTACCCAATATTTTTAATTGATTCCCCGACATTGATGTTACCATTTCATCAGTATCCTTTATTCTCATTCTCTCTCTGTTTGTTAATACCTTAGTGGATATGATTGTGTGACTAGAGCCTGAGTCTAGTAGAGCTTCCACTTTACGCTTATTTAATTGCACAAATATACGGGGTTGTTTTCCATCTTTGAATATTGACATAAGCACATAATTACATGGTAAACCCAGCATATTTTTCCTTTCAATCTCAGCACTCAAAGGCTCAACATTTTCTGGTTCAAGCTTAATATCGCTAAGCGGTTTCATTTCTTTTAGCTTAAGTCCTGGATAAACTGGAGCTGTAGCTGTTATTGTATCTGAAATGTGCCATCTAGTCAGCGTATCGATCCAACTAAGTTTTAGCATAGGTTCTAGCAGAAATCTAGATTCAGGCTCAACTCTACGAGTGTCAATTATTTTTTTATTTAAAAACGATAATTTGTTGTCTAATAATTTGTTGTTGGCCTGCATTTTTAATAATGACGCATGGCTCCATTTCCCACAATAAAATATAAATGTTGTCCTTTTTACCAGACATTCCCGAACATTTGCTCGTCTCAGATCCGATTCCTGATACACATGATATTTAAGGTCATTAATTTTTAAATTAATCGGATACGCCTCCGAACAATCAGCCATGTCTACTACTGAATAAAATTTTCCCATTTCAGTTTGAGAACAGTCCATATGCTACCAACGAAGCGGTTTGGGTGAACACCCCACATAAAATAATAAACATCAACATTACCCATGGAAATATCATTGTTTTTCTCATTTCAGTATTCACTTTTCTATTCAGCCTTCTCTGCTGAGGACTATACATCTCTTCATTCTCTTTTTCCATTTTACATGACGATACTATATTTTCCCAGCTCCATTATCTTTAATCCAGTTCCCAAAACTTTTATTCAATATCTGAGCTGCTTTATTTATCAAATTTTCTATTTCATATGGTTTCATATAAGCATGCGTTCCCACTATTTATTCCACATTTAATTAACTTTTCAATCACTTTCATATTACAAAAATCATCTGACTCACCATATTTTTGTACTACTTCTAAAAGTTGACCTCTCAAAATTTCACTAATTTCCTTTAAATAATCTTTTATTTCTGCTTCAAATTCGAACGTTGGATACAATATTTTCATTAACCCCTTTAGATTTCTCCTCGTAATGTCAATCTCATTTTCCCTTATGACTAATTTTACCCAATTTACTTTAATTTCGTTTAAACTTTTGCCTTTTTCTACTTCATTTTCATTAACTCTATCAACCTCTATCATTGTTAATTCGTCTACAACCTCGAGTTTCTCTATTTCTACTTCATTTTCAACTCCATTTTTACTTATTTCCAATTTATTTCTAACTTCATCAACAATCCTTGATTCATCGTTTTCGTTAACAGCACTTAATTCCTTTATTTTAACGACCTCATTAACTTCTAATTCGTCTAACATTTTTACCTCATCAATTTCTATTTCCTTGTGTTCCTCATTTTTAACTGCCCTTTTCTCTTCGTCCCTCTCATTTTCCATATACCGACTATTTATACTTGTGCTAAATTTCTTTGACGCGATTATATGATTCACGAAGTTCACTATTGTACTTAAATATCCGTCCTTATCTAGTTCATGTGGCATACATCCGCAATCAAATAAGTATTCGTCATCATCCAGTTCCTCTCCTTTATATTTTAATATTATAATTCCATCACTACCCATAACTTCAACAGCTCGTCTTCTCAATTTCAAAACTTTGTCACACCAATGTTCCTGAGTATACTCTATTTCTCTATAACCTTCAAATTCTAGTGCAATTTCCATCGGTTCAATTTCTACTCTTGCCTCTCTGAGCTCGTGGCCCATTTTTCGTAACATCTTTTTCAACTTTTCACTACATTTAGTTTTATCATATAAGTATGGTCGTATACAATCAACAATTTTTATTTTATTTTCTACCTTGAATGCAGAATTATTAATTACACCTACTTCTTCATTAATCTTATCTTCATCACCTATTAATAACGCATCTGTAAAATCATTTATAATTCTTCTTGCATTGTATTCCATATCTTCTGACACACTAGTTATAATCATCATTTTTAACTCATTTTTAATACCTGGAATTAATTCACAATCAACTAAAAATTCATCGTCTTTTAAATATTTCCTTTAAAATTCTAACTCAATCATTGTCCCTTTTATTTCTTGTTGCAATTCTTGTTTTAAATCTTTTACTCTACCAAATGCTTCACAACGTACACATTTTTTGAATCAATTTTGGAGCGTTAATATCTCTGTTTTCCAACAACTTTTCTACCCTCATGATCAACATTGCAGCTTTTTCATTTTCTAAATTATCCTTTATTGAATTACTGTTGCTTTCCATTCCTGGAGATTCTATAGCTGTTTCGGATATCATATGGCCTTCAAGATCGTCGTCAGACTCAAATTTCGACATTAGCAAATTTAATTTTCGACTCATATTTCTCAGCTCATTTTCCATCTTCTCTTTATAATCGTCATCTTGTACATAGGTCATATTACTCATTGATGATGCATCCCCTTGAAATCGAATAAACCTTTTTAGAATTGGTTTTTGAAATCTTTCAGCATTTTTTGGGCACGATCTTGCCATATGTCCATAACGTTTACACTAATAGCATTGCACTTGACCGTTTAGATTTGATTTATCTCTTTGTGGCGATGGAGATGTTGATGGAGATCTAGATTTTGAGCGACAATTTCTCGAAATAAGCCCTCTTCTTCCACAATTGAAACATTGCAGATTGGTAGTTTTTTCGTTGGATATTGTAGCTCGGCTTTCGGTAGTTCTGCTCATTATCGCCTTTCACCCAATCTGGGGCCTCACCCGTTTTGGACTTTTCTTGGTACTATCTTTTTACCAACACTGATTGGCATAATGTCCCATCTTTCGACAAATATCGCATTGAATTGTCTTTCCATTGTTTGAACTCTGAACATTAGCTATTGATCTATTGAAGTCAAATTTATTTCTGAAGTTCGGCGATGGACTGATAGTTCTTTGAAATTGGTCATTTTTTACTGGTGTTAATGATCTATCTCGTCTCTCAGAAGTCACTGCAAAAGATTGCACTTTCTTCTCGGTGCTCCTTAGATTTAATTCGATTCGCATTGCTTTTTTCACTAATTCATTGAAATTATTGAAATCTACGTAGCATAGCGCTTTTCGAATCTCCTTGTCAACACCCATTAGAAATTGGTCTTGTAGCAACTCTCTAATTTGTTTTACAGTATCTGGTTGTTCCTGTTTGATTTCAAACGCTTTATCTGCAAGTGTTGTTAAGTAATGAGCAAATTAACTTACCGATTCGTTTGATCTTTGAACCCCGTTGTAAAATTTTTGTCTTATTATTGGCTTTATATCGCCACCGATTAATTTATTTGCAAGTTCATTTTTAACTTTGACCAGTCATTTCCAATGTTCCTCTTATCAACTGCTGCCATGCCTCTCGTGCTGCCATTTTGAGATAAAGTGGCAATCGCTGTATTATTCGGCCATGAAGTCAGCGAATTTTACAGGATCTCCTCCGTACTGGTTTACTGGTAACTTTTGACAACTTGCATAATCATTTGTATCTCTGACGGTCGCTGCTGATGTTGAAACTATTGGTGCTGTAGTTGACGACGTAGTTGAATTATTGGTGCTCATAATAATCTCTATTCGTTGCTTGCTTCGTAAATTGTACGGTTCTCGTTTATTTTCCAATATAGAACGTCTGATATTAACACTTTTCAAAGTTTCGATTTCTCTTTCTCAATTTACTACAGTTTTCACAAAGCTTTGGTTGCTCTTTAGATGCTTCTCACAGACGATTCAGATCACGTCGAGGTCACCAAATTGTTGGTATATTAAATATTCGACGATGAATAGGTCTCTCGATCCGAATCCTCGTGTTCAATAATCAATAAGACAAAATCCCAACAAAGAAATCTTTATTGACAAATATTCACTAAAATACACAATAATTTATTTATCGTACACACCCTAAGGGTATCACGATGTAATTTCAACTGCAATCTGATTAACTTTATCGATTTACTGCTACTCACTCGTTTCCTTCGACTCGTTATATTCGCGCTCCGACCAACTGGCAACTTATTTTGTTGTCAGTTTCTTTTATAGTTTTTGGATTCCCATTAATCTGGATTACTGCTGGAAAAACAATTTTCCATTTCGGACAATTTATTGCCCGTTTCACTAATGCCGAGAAACACATTAAGCTGACGTTCAGCTCGTTGGCCCTTGATTAATGGGTTCGTCAGTAAATAATTTAATTAATTAATATATTTGTTTTTGGGCTCCCGACCCTTCAATATACCTTATCTCAGTCTAATAGTATTTTATTCGTTTCGCAGTCAAATTTGCACCGGTTACCACTTTTTCCCCTCCGAAAAATATTGATTTTTGCTTTTTTCAAAATTTTAATTAATTTTAATTTATTTTGCCAATTTTAAAATTTTATTATTTTTATTCATGTTTTGTTATAACCTCAACATTTTTAAACGTATTAACATACCACTAGTTTCACTTAATAAAGTTCATAAGCAATCCAATTTTCACTCAAGAAAATGACGATTTTTTTAAAATAATCAAATAAATCAGAAGGTTAAAACAAGCAAAATCACTAATTAGAATCACTTTTTAGAAATAAAATTAACGATAGTGTTGATAACGTTAAATTAGAATTTATACCACAAGTGGAAACTGAAAATACTATTGTAAAAGATTTGTATGTTTACAGATACGACAAAGCCTCGCAAAAATAGTGAAACATTTTACTCATTGACAAAAGAATTTAACAATGTACTGGAAATATCACTCAAAATTTGCAAAAATGACTTATTGCGCTGATAACAATAAGACCTACCTCAACGTAATTTTTCAACTTTTGGAACGTTTATTACGACACTTCTAACTCGATTATCGGATAATTTTAATTAAATAAAAATTTAGAGATAAATTATCGAATAAAGAGTAAGATGGATAATTAATAATAATAATAATAATAATAATAATAATAATAATAATAATAATAATAATAATAATAATAATAATAATAATAATAATTAATAATAATAATAATAATAATAATAATAATAATAATAATTAATAATAATAATTAATAATAATAATAATAATAATAATAATAATAATAATAATAATAATAATAATAATAATAATATATAATAATACATACACATATACATATGATTAAAACACCAATGGAATGGAAAAGAACGATAGATCCAATATGTACCATTTCTGATTCATGAACCTGTAGAATTTTACAATTCGTTCTTTTCACAATTGTTACAATAAAATTTCCAATAAGAGGAAGTTATTAATAATTATGAACTTATGAGATTTTATTTTAAAAAATATTTAGATAAATTTGAAACAAATTGTGTTATAATTGATATTATTTTTCAAATTATTTAAAATTAATTTTAAAATTTACCCCGTAACATTTCAAATATTTTGTCAATATATTTTTTGTTTTATTTACAATGTTAGTAAATCGTAAAAATAAATATTTATTGTTATAAGATGAGTAAATAAATATCTTTTTAATTGACTTGACATTTTATTATGAAAATTATATGTATTCAATTATGTTTAATTATAATGACTAAAAAAAATATTAATTTTGATTGAAATTACATAAAAAATGTTAAAATTATAATTGAATTTTTTTTCGTTTTGCATGTTGAAAATTTTATGGAAATATTTAAAACTTTATAAAATATATTTCTCGTTACATTTAAATATCATGAAACCTTTTTAAAATTCACTTATGAAATGAATTTTTCAAATTCAGTTTATTCGTTTTATTGAACTCGAAGAAAATAAATGCCAAGAATCACGATAAAAATTTTGAGTTACATTGCTATTTGAAACTCTTGCTTTTTTGGACAACTTTTAAATTATTTTATTATGAAACATGAAACATTAGAAAGTTAAAATGGATTTTAGAGTGATATATTATTAAAAATAAAATAAATGTCAATTTTTAGACATGAACTTATTTAAAACAAAATTTTCAAATATTTAATTAGTAATTTTAGTCTGTTTTTATTATTTTCATATTTTTGTTGTTATAAAGATGCTTAATAGTATATTAATCTAATTAAAAAAAATTACTTCTATTTTGCTGGTTATGTTTAAAAAAAACTTTTAATAAATATAATTATAAAATTATATAAAATTTAATTTATTAATAAAAACATACAAGTTAATATATACTTATTCATATGATTCAGCAACGATTAGAGGACAATTTCTAAATTCATCAAAAGAAGATTTAAGGGGGCTTCACAATGAAAATTTCAAATAAGGAAGGAAATACTGCTATCAACAGCTAAACGGGCTCAATTACAAGCCAAGGAGCGAAATAATAATAATTTGATTACATATAATAATGAAATATGTAATAATAAAAGAGGATAAACCACTTAAATTGCTGTTATATATTAATAAATCGTTAGAGTAGCTTCCTTACTTCTAATGAAAGGATTTTTAAAAAAATGATTAGATTAATAGGGCTTACTTTAATAATCCACGCTCTATACCATGCAATTAAAAACCGCGAGCTAATAATAATTGAGCCAATCATAACTACGCGTTATAGTTATGTATTATATGCAATAACTATTTCAGTTGATTAAGGTGGAATTAAAATCTATCTTTTTTTTTCTATTTCTACTATTTTCTTTATAGATTTTTAATTTATAATCTTTTATTTTTAGTTTTTCTTTAACTTAATTTATGCGGGAAGTTTTGGTTGTCGTGGTTTTGAGTGAGCGATTTTTAACCGCACGGTATAATATACATAACAATTAAAAGTGGGGTTTGGATGAACTTGGTTTTGAAAAGTCTAATGCACGCGAGCGTCAAGATGCTGACAGAAGTTTTTAATATTTTGTAATCAGTGAAACTGACCGTGTTACACCAAGCGAAGTTGAGATAAATCACCTATACACCTGATTCAATTCATTAAAAACTTCTATAATAGAAATTTTAATGAACAACCAATTACAATTATGGTTGTTTATCAATTAGCCATTTTTAAAATGGCTGGCAGGTAATTTTTTTAATAAAGTATATTTTAGGACTTGGATTGTGATCTCGTATATTTATGAGATCATTATTCAAGCTCTTAAATAATACTTTTCAACATCATTTATTATAAATTTAGTTTTAATGAGTTTTTTTAGGTTTTTTAGGAATTTATGCCAATTTATGCAAGTAGGTAGTTAGGAGCACACTGGAACCTAAAAAAAACATAGGGGGAGGGGGGGGGTATGTAATAGCGGATTAAATTTCGGATTATCTTGATTACATAATGATGTAATCAACTTAATTAATTTTGTGTGTATTTTTTTTAATTAAATTTTTGGCGCGATTTTTTTTTTGAATTCAAATTTTTGGAACATTTTTTTAAATTCAAATTTTGGCGAATTTTTGAAATAAAATTGAAATATTTTTTTGAATAAATTTTTTTTTTTAATCACACTATAGTCAGGGGGTATTTTTGAAAAAGACTAAAATAAATTGGCTTGAATTGCCTAACGATAAAAAAAAAAGCATAAAATTAAAATTGGCTCAAATCGCCTAAAATGGTCAGAGAGGGTATTTTCATTCACAAATTTTTTTTAATCACACTATAGTCAGGGGGTATTTTTGAAAAAGACTAAAATAAATTGGCTTGAATTGCCTAACGATAAAAAAAAGCATAAAATTAAAATTGGCTCAAATCGCCTAAAATGGTCAAAGAGGGTATTTTCATTCACAAACTTTTTTTAATCACACTATAGTCAGGGGGTATTTTTGAAAAAGACTAAAATAAATTAGCTTGAATTGCCTAACGATAAAAAAAAAAGCATAAAATTAAAATTGGCTCAAATCGCCTAAGATGTGATATAGTCAGGGATGTTTTTAATTCGTAATAAAAACTAATGCAATATTTGGTCTCAATACTTTCTATAGGTAAATATTGACATAAAATAAAAATGGCTTGAAACGCCTACTGATAAAAAAAAATTGACAGGGGTATTTTATAGGCTTGTTAAAAAAAACACTTGAAATATTTGTTCACACAATTTTCATAGACAAATTTAAGCTCTAGATAAAAATAATTTAAAATACCTAAAGTAAATTAAAGTACATTAGAATACATTAAAGTATATTAAAGTAAATTTAGATAAATTAAAGTACATTAGAATAAATTTAAGTATATTAGAGTAAATTAAGGTTCCTCTAGTAAATTAAGATACATTAGAGTACATTAAGGTAAATTAAAGTAAATTAAAGGGTCGAAAGTCAATTTAAGTACATTGGGGTACATTTAAGTAAATTATGGTTCATAAAGTAAATTAAGGTACATCAGAGTAATTTAAAGTACGTTAGAATAAATTTAAGTAAATTAAGGTTCTTAAAGTAATCTAAGGTACCTAGAGTAAAGTATGGTAGGTTAGGTAAGAATTTTTTAAAATTAAATAGAGAGTCAACAGTTAAGTTACATAAGGGTAATTTTTAAAGCTGAAAATTTTAAAAGCAGTTATAGTAGGCAAATTACATAAGGTAAGAATTTTTTAAAAGTAAATAGAGGGTCAAAAGGTAAATTACATAAGGTAAGAATTTTTAAAGTTAAAGAGTCGACAATATTGCATGATAAAATTTATTAAATAAAATTTTTAGTATAGTTTTATCGATCAATTTTTATACATATTTTTAAATGATAAAATTTTTAACATAATTTTACAATGGAATTTTTTATACATGATTTTTAAAGATGAAATTTTTAGAATAATTTTACAATGAAATTTTTTATACATATTTTTAAATAATAAAACTTTTAACATAATTTTACAATGAAATTTTTTATACATGATTTTAAGTAGAATTTTTAGTATAATTATATCGATGAATTTTTTATATATAATTTTTAAAGATGAAATTTTTAGGATAATTTTACAATGAAATTTTTATACATGTTTTTAATTGAAAAAATTTTGAATGTAATCTTACAATGAAATTTTTTAGTATAATTGGTACAATGACTTTTTTTATACATATTGATAACGATCAAATTTTCAAAGAAATTTTTCAAAAACTTTTTTCAAAGAATTTTATTAAATTAAATTTTTGAGTTTCAGTGTTACATAGTATTGCCTAAGGTAGGTAGTAGTCATTCGCAAGAGCAACCCATCTCCTCCACTCTGCAGCAACCCATCCTTAATAAAAAAAAAATAATAAAATAATAATAATAATAATAATAATACTTTCAGAAAATATAAAAAGTTAACTTACTTGGTATCAACTTCTGAACACTGATAACCCATACACAGTGAATAATTCATTAATAACTGAACAACAATCACTAGGTACTGTATACAAATAACCGAGTACTGTACAGCTCTCTATATACATATTATGCATTGAATAATTTACTTATTTATTAAAATGACATATTTAAATAATATTTACTCTTTCAACACCGATATTCAACCAACTCAACCCACTTAAAAAATAAAATTTTCTCTCAATCATTTCCCTTTAAAATACTTAGTTATTTACACACTCAATAACTAGTTACTGAACAAATCAATATCAAAAACTAATTACTGAACCAATAAATATTAATGATGGGTTACTGACCAACTAATTTTGAAATAAATCACATAAAAGGTTAACAAAAAGAAATACAAGTTGAAACTTTATTAACTTTTTCACTATTTTATCGATCATTGATGTGTCCAAATTGGTAAAATTTTTGGTTGCTTAGTTACCTTGTTGTTATCAAGCGATAATTAATCAAATTCATTGAAACCATATCCATTGTTATATTTACTTGGTATCAACTTCTGAATACTGATAACCCATCACACTGAATAATTCATTAATAACTGAACAACAATCACTAGGTACTGTATACAAATAACCGAGTACTGTACAACTCTCTATATACATACTAGGCATTGAATAATTTACTTATTCATTAAAATGACATATTTAAATAATATTTACTCTTTGAACACCGATATTCAACCAACTTAACCCATTTAAAAAATAAAATTTTCTCTCAATCATTTCCCCTTAAAATACATGGTTATTCACAATATGTTATCAATAACTAGTTACTGAACAAATCAATATCAAAAAATTTTTACTGACCAAGAAATCTTTAAATAAAAGCACATATAAATTTGAACAATCAAAAGAAATACAATTTTATTAACTTCTCGACTTTTTTATCGATTATTGATGTCTCCAAATTTTGTTTTGTTGTTTAGTTACCTGATTGCTATCAAGAAACTATTAATCATTGAAGCTCAATCAATTGTTGTATTTTCTCTGAATAAAAATTTATTTCTTTACAGTCTTGTATGTGATTTATTGAAATTATTTTGTAAAACATTGAAATTTTTCTACCATTTTTGTAATATTTTTAATTGCGTCCAACAATGAACAATTACTAAACGTTATTTTCAAAGATGAATGCCAACTTTTTCATTTATTTTTTCACACGTCCCTAAATAAATTAATTGCTAACTCATCAAATAATTACTTAAATTTATTTTTATAGATTTTCTATTCACCCCCAACTCTTATTGTTTACTGAATGATAAATTAATTAGTAAGTACAAGTAGTGGTTAATCTAATTACTAGTGAAAAGAAACTTGATTAGAAAAAGATACTTAAATTAATTTCACAAAACATACATTACTTTCACAGTACTTGAAATAAATTTTCATATATTTATTGTAAATTATTAGATTTTTAAGTTTCTAAACATTAAATAAAGTTAATAGATAAAATAATTATCATCTACCACATTACTAAAAATTAAATGGTTATCGACCAACCACTAAATAAGTTGAATTTCTAACAAAGCTTAAAAAACCACATGGAACAGGTACTTGTGTACTGATAGATACCGATAAAATCTACTAAAAATCCAAATATGTATGTTTAATTTTTGTAAAGTTTTTTATTTTGTAAAATAAGACTTATCCTTAAATTATGATTAGCATGTGAATAGAATTTGATTAAATTTAAATATTTTAAGATGTTAAATAAAACTGATTAATTTGTAAATAATGTTAGTACTTTGAAATTTTAAAATAAGACCTTCGGCAAATTGGTAAGAAAATAGTTGTTATTGAGTAATACATATTAAAAATTACCAAAGTTTTATAATTTTTGTCAAGTTTTGATAGATCTTTAATAAAATTTGTTAGTACTTTGAATAAAAATTTTAAAAAAGTTTCAACATACTATCAAATTGTAAAGAAAATAGTACTTATCAATTAAAAAGTTAAATAAACTAAGTTGTAAAATAATTGAAAAAATTTGCTAGATCATTTTTTAAAATTTTATTCAAGGTACTTGTTGAATAAAAATTAGTGTATATTATCGACTTCTTATAGTATTTAATCGTACAATTTCTCTTCATTCCTGGAAATAATCATAAATATTTAAATTATTCAGAAAATTGTCAATAACAACATAAGTAATGAGTAATAAAAAGTTTTTAAATACTAGTTAATTTAGTTTTTAATTAAATTAAATTACAAATTTATAATAAAATCAAATAAATACTTACTTGTATACAAATAGTTACATGAATCAAACTATTTTTTAGAACCGAACACGTATCGTATATTTTATTCAGATTCCAATAATATCATTAAAATTAACCAAATCTTATTGATATATTTTGATAACCTTAAACCAATGAAAATGTATCGATTTCACTAAGTATCCATCCTTTAACATAGATATTTAAACGAATAAATCCCATAAAAATATCATAAATTACCCTCTTATCTTATCGTTTCCCCTTAAAATATTATAAAATTTACTGTCAACCAATCATTTCCCTTTAAAATATCAACAAGCCTGTTCTTAATCGATCATTTCCTATTAAAAAATCATAAATTCTCTTCTTAGCCAATTGTTTTCCCCTAAAATAAAATTTACTCTCAACCAATCATTTCTCTTTAAATGAGATTAATCCCAGTTTTATTCATTATTTTCATAAAAAATCACCGACATATTGATATTCAACCGAATAAATCTCTTGAAATCATCTTAAAATAAAATTCCTCTCTTGACCAATCAAATCCCTTAAAAATATTATAAATTCGCCTCTCAACCAATCATTTCTCTTTAAATTACAATAATCCCCGCTATATTCATTATTTTCATAAAAATCACCAACATATCGATATTCAACAGAATAAATTTCTTGAAATCCATCTCGTGACCAATTATTTCCCCTTAAAAGATCATAAATTCTCTTCTTAAACAATCATTTCTCTTTTAAATGACAATATTTCCACTCTCTCAAAAGATTTACACACATCTTGATATCTATCTGAATAAAGCCCCTTAAAAATATTATAAATTCCTCCTCTATATTCTCCATTTATGAAATATTTATTCTTTGAACACAGATATTCAACCAACTCAACTCCCTTAAAAATGACAACAAACTTGTTCTTAATAGATTATTTCCCCTTAAAATATCACAAAATTTCCTCTTAACCAATCATTTCCCTTGAAATCACATTTTCCCCCACTGCACCAACAATACACATATTTTTGGTAATAACCTACAAGGTAAAATTTATTTAGAAATCTATATTTAACCGAATAAGATCTTTAAAAAATTCATCATTTGGATCATATTTACTATATGTATTCAACCAATCAAATTCCCTTAAAATAAAAATCTGAATTTTACCAATAAAAATAAATTTCTTTAAAGTATTACAAAATTGTTATCGATACCCAACATTTTCCGTCGAAAATCACCACGATTTGATTCTGGCAACAAATTCAATCAAATAAAAAATTCATCAAAAATGACTAAAATCGAATAAAGTCTATGTTTCCCACATAAATTTAATTTCACTAAATTAATGTAAAATCATAAAATATATATCATGTTGCTCAAATAATTAAAATTAATCAGTAAATCAAGTATAAATTCAATAAAAATTACCAGTCAACCCATAGATATAATTCAACGATTTTCATATGTATATTGTTAACCACACTGAGCATCCTCTTAAAAATCTCTACAATATACTACTTTTGTGATTGATATCCATGAAATCAATAAATGGAAAAATGATAATAATTAATTGATCATCCTTTTTTTTACTGTAAAATCAATTAAAATTTTCGGTTTCACTAAAATATTTTTAAAATCAACTGATTTAATCAACTTTTTAAATATATCATAAAATTATAATTTAAATATCATTTACTATTCAAAATCTATCAGTCAAATTGGAATCTAATTGGTAAATAATTATCATAAATATGTTTCATAAACATTTTGTTCCTAAAATAAACTTTTATTTAAAATAATCCTAAAATCAAGTAAAGTTTATTAAATTATCAAGAAATTAAGTGCTTCTAAAATTATAGATTTACCCTCATTCTTCAATATTTTCTACAAAAACATAATAGTCCCCAAATCCATTAACATTCAAATGAAAACCATAAAATTCACATAGATGATTAAAATTTACTAAAATAAATACCTCGTAAAACTAGATATCACTTAAATTATCATAAAATTTCCCTAAAATCTCTAATTAATTTACATAGCCTAAAAATATTTTATTTTTGTCGATTACAACCTAATCTATTTAAGTGTGTAATTAAATTTATTAAAAGTTAATTAAATTTTCAGTGAAAATGACAAGTCAATAACAAGTCAACAAATGGAATTTTAATTAGTAGAGATTATATTCTATAAAGAAAATTTCCAGTGAAGAAGTAATATTGGTGGGAGAGTACATTAAGTGTCTAAAATCGTTGAAATTACTGGAAAAAGTGGGATAGCTAAAGATATCTACTAAATAGATGAAATATCAATTGATATATTAAAACCTTACAAGGGTAATATACTTTGAATGAAGAAAATATACATCGAAGAAGAAAAATATTCATTAAAGTGAGAAAATATTAATTAAAGTGAGAAATTATTCATTGAAGAGGAAAATATTCATTAAGAGAAATTATTCATTGGTGAGAAAAAATATTTATTGAAGAGGGAAAACAATCATTGAATAACGTAAAATATTGATTGAAGCTAAGAAATATTCAGTGAATCGAGAATTGCATATAATAAATTAGACGGTAAAATTTCTCAATGATGAGATGAAATATCAATTAAATATTGGAAATACTTGAAATAAATGGAGTCTGTATTATTCACTGTTCAACAAATATACTTAAAAGATGAAAATATTCACTGAAAATGAATCGTACTTTAAGAGTGGATGAATTACTATTATATTCAATTAAAAATTATTAACAATTGAGTAGATTTTGTCGGTTAATTATATTTAAATAGGGATATATATTGTTGATGGGTGCGCGGATGAATAGTTATTAAAAAAACGCGCGCGCGTATATTAATCCAACGAATATATTCAAATCCGGCGAATATATTCCAATCCGGCGAATATAACAATCCGGCGACTATACCAATCCGGCGACTATACCAATCCGGCGAATATACCAATCCGGCGAATATTCCAATCCGGCGAATATACCAATCCGGCGACTATACCAATCCGGCGAATATACCAATCCGGCGAATATACCAATCCGGCGACTATACCAATCCGGCGAATATACCAATCCGGCGAATATATTCAAAACCAGCGTATACTAATCCAATGAATATTCAACAAATACGGCGAATATTCAACAAATCCGGCATATTTAATACTATAAATACGGGTGGATCAGATACAATGTAATAAGTAGAAAGAACGAAGCAGAAAGTCCAACAAATAATGGAATGTAGTAAACAATACAATGAATAGATGAATAATTTGGTATTATGATTATAAGAAAAATTTAGTTTTTTTTTTTAATATTAAATAAATTCAGAAAATTGATGTATGTTTTATATTAATTATTGCTTTTTATAAAATGTTATAAATTTACTTTTAGAAATACTAATCATTTTTTGATGTTATTATTATTTTTGAATTTAAATTATTATGTTGTTATTAGTTACAATTGAATAAATTATTTAAATTAACTTTACATTGGATAATATTTATTTATAACCATCAATTTATAAATATATTATTGAAAATATTTTTAATTTGTCAAAAGGTTTTATTTGAGTATAAAACTAAATCAAATATTCTATTTACTAATCATTATAAAAAAAAAATTTTTTTTTTAAACCAAATTTCAAATATAATTTCAATAATATATTTATAAATTGATGGTTATAAATAAATATTATCCAAATGTAAAGTTAATTTAAATAATATATTGTCAATAGTTACAACTAAAATAGTATTAAAATATAAGATTTTCAAAAATTTATTACATGTAGATAATAATTCTTAATACCAATAAAATTCCATAACGTTCATTTAAAATATATCATTCAATGTGCTTTGAATGTAAGAGACTTATATTTGATTTCTACAATCTCATTGTTTAATAAATATTTCTCGGATTTGTTGAATATTCGCCGGATTGGTATATTCGCCGGATTTGTTGAATATTCGCCGTATTTGTTGAATATTCATTGGATTAGTATACGCCGGATTTGAATATATTCGCCGGATTTGTTGAATATTCATTGGATTAGTATACGCCGGATTTGAATATATTCGCCGGATTGGTATATTCGCCGGATTGGTATTTTCGCCGGATTGGTATAGTCGCCGGATTGGTATAGTCGCCGGATTGTTATATTCGCCGGATTTGAATATATTCGTTGGATTAATATACGCGCGCGCGTTTTTTTAATAACTATTCATCCGCGCACCCATCAACAATATATATCCCTATTTAAATATAATTAACCGACAAAATCTACTCAATTGTTAATAATTTTTAATTGAATATAATAGTAATTCATCCACTCTTAAAGTACGATTCATTTTCAGTGAATATTTTCATCTTTTAAGTATATTTGTTGAACAGTGAATAATACAGACTCCATTTATTTCAAGTATTTCCAATATTTAATTGATATTTCATCTCATCATTGAGAAATTTTACCGTCTAATTTATTATATGCAATTCTCGATTCACTGAATATTTCTTAGCTTCAATCAATATTTTACGTTATTCAATGATTGTTTTCCCTCTTCAATAAATATTTTTCTCACCAATGAATAATTTCTCTTAATGAATATTTTCCTCTTCAATGAATAATTTCTCACTTTAATTAATATTTTCTCACTTTAATGAATATTTTTCTTCTTCGATGTATATTTTCTTCATTCAAAGTATATTACCCTTGTAAGGTTTTAATATATCAATTGATATTTCATCTATTTAGTAGATATCTTTAGCTATCCCACTTTTTCCAGTAATTTCAACGATTTTAGACACTTAATGTACTCTCCCACCAATATTACTTCTTCACTGGAAATTTTTCTTTATAGAATATAATCTCTACTAATTAAAATTCCATTTGTTGACTTGTTATTGACTTGTCATTTTCACTGAAAATTTAATTAACTTTTAATAAATTTAATTACACACTTAAATAGATTAGGTTGTAATCGACAAAAATAAAATATTTTTAGGCTATGTAAATTAATTAGAGATTTTAGGGAAATTTTATGATAATTTAAGTGATATCTAGTTTTACGAGGTATTTATTTTAGTAAATTTTAATCATCTATGTGAATTTTATGGTTTTCATTTGAATGTTAATGGATTTGGGGACTATTATGTTTTTGTAGAAAATATTGAAGAAATGAGGGTAAATCTATAATTTTAGAAGCACTTAATTTCTTGATAATTTAATAAACTTTACTTGATTTTAGGATTATTTTAAATAAAAGTTTATTTTAGGAACAAAATGTTTATGAAACATATTTATGATAATTATTTACCAATTAGATTCCAATTTGACTGATAGATTTTGAATAGTAAATGATATTTAAATTATAATTTTATGATATATTTAAAAAGTTGATTAAATCAGTTGATTTTTAAAAATATTTTAGTGAAACCGAAAATTTTAATTGATTTTACAGTAAAAAAAAGGATGATCAATTAATTATTATCATTTTTCCATTTATTGATTTCATGGATATCAATCACAAAAGTAGTATATTGTAGAGATTTTTAAGAGGATGCTCAGTGTGGTTAACAATATACATATGAAAATCGTTGAATTATATCTATGGGTTGACTGGTAATTTTTATTGAATTTATACTTGATTTACTGATTAATTTTAATTATTTGAGCAACATGATATATATTTTATGATTTTACATTAATTTAGTGAAATTAAATTTATGTGGGAAACATAGACTTTATTCGATTTTAGTCATTTTGATGAATTTTTTATTTGATTGAATTTGTTGCCAGAATCAAATCGTGGTGATTTTCGACGGAAAATGTTGGGTATCGATAACAATTTTGTAATACTTTAAAGAAATTTATTTTTATTGGTAAAATTCAGATTTTTATTTTAAGGGAATTTGATTGGTTGAATACATATAGTAAATATGATCCAAATGATGAATTTTTAAAGATCTTATTCGGTTAAATATAGATTTCTAAATAAATTTTACCTTGTAGGTTATTACCAAAAATATGTGTATTGTTGGTGCAGTGGGGGAAAATGTGATTTCAAGGGAAATGATTGGTTAAGAGGAAATTTTGTGATATTTTAAGGGGAAATAATCTATTAAGAACAAGTTTGTTGTCATTTTTAAGGGAGTTGAGTTGGTTGAATATCTGTGTTCAAAGAATAAATATTTCATAAATGGAGAATATAGAGGAGGAATTTATAATATTTTTAAGGGGCTTTATTCAGATAGATATCAAGATGTGTGTAAATCTTTTGAGAGAGTGGAAATATTGTCATTTAAAAGAGAAATGATTGTTTAAGAAGAGAATTTATGATCTTTTAAGGGGAAATAATTGGTCACGAGATGGATTTCAAGAAATTTATTCTGTTGAATATCGATATGTTGGTGATTTTTATGAAAATAATGAATATAGCGGGGATTATTGTAATTTAAAGAGAAATGATTGGTTGAGAGGCGAATTTATAATATTTTTAAGGGATTTGATTGGTCAAGAGAGGAATTTTATTTTAAGATGATTTCAAGAGATTTATTCGGTTGAATATCAATATGTCGGTGATTTTTTATGAAAATAATGAATAAAACTGGGATTAATCTCATTTAAAGAGAAATGATTGGTTGAGAGTAAATTTTATTTTAGGGGAAAACAATTGGCTAAGAAGAGAATTTATGATTTTTTAATAGGAAATGATCGATTAAGAACAGGCTTGTTGATATTTTAAAGGGAAATGATTGGTTGACAGTAAATTTTATAATATTTTAAGGGGAAACGATAAGATAAGAGGGTAATTTATGATATTTTTATGGGGATTTATTCGTTTAAATATCTATGTTAAAGGATGGATACTTAGTGAAATCGATACATTTTCATTGGTTTAAGGGTTATCAAAATATATCAATAAGATTTTGGTTAATTTTAATGATATTATTGGAATCTGAATAAAATATACGATACGTGTTCGGTTCTAAAAAATAGTTTGATTCATGTAACTATTTGTATACAAGTAAGTATTTATTTGATTTTATTATAAATTTGTAATTTAATTTAATTAAAAACTAAATTAACTAGTATTTAAAAACTTTTTATTACTCATTACTTATGTTGTTATTGACAATTTTCTGAATAATTAAATATTTATGATTATTTCCAGGAATGAAGAGAAATTGTACGATTAAATACTATAAGAAGTCGATAATATACACTAATTTTTATTCAACAAGTACCTTGAATAAAATTTTAAAAATGATCTAGCAAATTTTTTCAATTATTTTACAACTTAGTTTATTTAACTTTTTAATTGATAAGTACTATTTTCTTTACAATTTGATAGTATGTTGAAACTTTTTTAAAATTTTTATTCAAAGTACTAACAAATTTTATTAAAGATCTATCAAAACTTGACAAAAATTATAAAACTTTGGTAATTTTAATATGTATTACTCAATAACAACTATTTTCTTACCAATTTGCCGAAGGTCTTATTTTAAAATTTCAAAGTACTAACATTATTTACAAATTAATCAGTTTTATTTAACATCTTAAAATATTTAAATTTAATCAAATTCTATTCACATGCTAATCATAATTTAAGGATAAGTCTTATTTTTACAAAATAAAAAACTTTACAAAAATTAAACATACATATTTGGATTTTTAGTAGATTTTATCGGTATCTATCAGTACACAAGTACCTGTTCCATGTGGTTTTTTAAGCTTTGTTAGAAATTCAACTTATTTAGTGGTTGGTCGATAACCATTTAATTTTTAGTAATGTGGTAGATGATAATTATTTTATCTATTAACTTTATTTAATGTTTAGAAACTTAAAAATCTAATAATTTACAATAAATATATGAAAATTTATTTCAAGTACTGTGAAAGTAATGTATGTTTTGTGAAATTAATTTAAGTATCTTTTTCTAATCAAGTTTCTTTTCACTAGTAATTAGATTAACCACTACTTGTACTTACTAATTAATTTATCATTCAGTAAACAATAAGAGTTGGGGGTGAATAGAAAATCTATAAAAATAAATTTAAGTAATTATTTGATGAGTTAGCAATTAATTTATTTAGGGACGTGTGAAAAATAAATGAAAAAGTTGGCATTCATCTTTGAAAATAACGTTTAGTAATTGTTCATTGTTGGACGCAATTAAAAATATTACAAAAATGGTAGAAAAATTTCAATGTTTTACAAAATAATTTCAATAAATCACATACAAGACTGTAAAGAAATAAATTTTTATTCAGAGAAAATACAACAATTGATTGAGCTTCAATGATTAATAGTTTCTTGATAGCAATCAGGTAACTAAACAACAAAACAAAATTTGGAGACATCAATAATCGATAAAAAAGTCGAGAAGTTAATAAAATTGTATTTCTTTTGATTGTTCAAATTTATATGTGCTTTTATTTAAAGATTTCTTGGTCAGTAAAAATTTTTTGATATTGATTTGTTCAGTAACTAGTTATTGATAACATATTGTGAATAACCATGTATTTTAAGGGAAATGATTGAGAGAAAATTTTATTTTTTAAATGGGTTAAGTTGGTTGAATATCGGTGTTCAAAGAGTAAATATTATTTAAATATGTCATTTTAATGAATAAGTAAATTATTCAATGCCTAGTATGTATATAGAGAGTTGTACAGTACTCGGTTATTTGTATACAGTACCTAGTGATTGTTGTTCAGTTATTAATGAATTATTCAGTGTGATGGGTTATCAGTATTCAGAAGTTGATACCAAGTAAATATAACAATGGATATGGTTTCAATGAATTTGATTAATTATCGCTTGATAACAACAAGGTAACTAAGCAACCAAAAATTTTACCAATTTGGACACATCAATGATCGATAAAATAGTGAAAAAGTTAATAAAGTTTCAACTTGTATTTCTTTTTGTTAACCTTTTATGTGATTTATTTCAAAATTAGTTGGTCAGTAACCCATCATTAATATTTATTGGTTCAGTAATTAGTTTTTGATATTGATTTGTTCAGTAACTAGTTATTGAGTGTGTAAATAACTAAGTATTTTAAAGGGAAATGATTGAGAGAAAATTTTATTTTTTAAGTGGGTTGAGTTGGTTGAATATCGGTGTTGAAAGAGTAAATATTATTTAAATATGTCATTTTAATAAATAAGTAAATTATTCAATGCATAATATGTATATAGAGAGCTGTACAGTACTCGGTTATTTGTATACAGTACCTAGTGATTGTTGTTCAGTTATTAATGAATTATTCACTGTGTATGGGTTATCAGTGTTCAGAAGTTGATACCAAGTAAGTTAACTTTTTATATTTTCTGAAAGTATTATTATTATTATTATTATTATTTTATTATTTTTTTTATTAAGGATGGGTTGCTGCAGAGTGGAGGAGATGGGTTGCTCTTGCGAATGACTACTACCTACCTTAGGCAATACTATGTAACACTGAAACTCAAAAATTTAATTTAATAAAATTCTTTGAAAAAGTTTTTGAAAAATTTCTTTGAAAATTTGATCGTTATCAATATGTATAAAAAAAGTCATTGTACCAATTATACTAAAAAATTTCATTGTAAGATTACATTCAAAATTTTTTCAATTAAAAACATGTATAAAAATTTCATTGTAAAATTATCCTAAAAATTTCATCTTTAAAAATTATATATAAAAATTCATCGATATAATTATACTAAAAATTCTACTTAAAATCATGTATAAAAAATTTCATTGTAAAATTATGTTAAAAGTTTTATTATTTAAAAATATGTATAAAAATTTCATTGTAAAATTATTCTAAAAATTTCATCTTTAAAAATCATGTATAAAAAATTCCATTGTAAAATTATGTTAAAAATTTTATCATTTAAAATATGTATAAAATTGATCGATAAAACTATACTAAAAATTTTATTTAATAAATTTTATCATGCAATATTGTCGACTCTTTAACTTTAAAAATTCTTACCTTATGTAATTTACCTTTTGACCCTCTATTTACTTTTAAAAATTCTTACCTTATGTAATTTGCCTACTATAACTGCTTTTAAAATTTTCAGCTTTAAAAATTACCCTTATGTAACTTAACTGTTGACTCTCTATTTAATTTTAAAAAATTCTTACCTAACCTACCATACTTTACTCTAGGTACCTTAGATTACTTTAAGAACCTTAATTTACTTAAATTATTCTAACGTACTTTAAATTACTCTGATGTACCTTAATTTACTTTATGAACCATAATTTACTTAAATGTACCCCAATGTACTTAAATTGACTTTCGACCCTTTAATTTACTTTAATTTACCTTAATGTACTCTAATGTATCTTAATTTACTAGAGGAACCTTAATTTACTCTAATATACTTAAATTTATTCTAATGTACTTTAATTTATCTAAATTTACTTTAATATACTTTAATGTATTCTAATGTACTTTAATTTACTTTAGGTATTTTAAATTATTTTTATCTAGAGCTTAAATTTGTCTATGAAAATTGTGTGAACAAATATTTCAAGTGTTTTTTTAACAAGCCTATAAAATACCCCTGTCAATTTTTTTATCAGTAGGCGTTTCAAGCCATTTTTATTTTATGTCAATATTTACCTATAGAAAGTATTGAGACCAAATATTGCATTAGTTTTTATTACGAATTAAAAACATCCCTGACTATATCACATCTTAGGCGATTTGAGCCAATTTTAATTTTATGCTTTTTTTTTATCGTTAGGCAATTCAAGCTAATTTATTTTAGTCTTTTTCAAAAATACCCCCTGACTATAGTGTGATTAAAAAAAAATTTGTGAATGAAAATACCCTCTTTGACCATTTTAGGCGATTTGAGCCAATTTTAATTTTATGCTTTTTTTATCGTTAGGCAATTCAAGCCAATTTATTTTAGTCTTTTTCAAAAATACCCCCTGACTATAGTGTGATTAAAAAAAATTTGTGAATGAAAATACCCTCTCTGACCATTTTAGGCGATTTGAGCCAATTTTAATTTTATGCTTTTTTTTTTATCGTTAGGCAATTCAAGCCAATTTATTTTAGTCTTTTTCAAAAATACCCCCTGACTATAGTGTGATTAAAAAAAAATTTTATTCAAAAAAATATTTCAATTTTATTTCAAAAATTCGCCAAAATTTGAATTTAAAAAAATGTTCCAAAAATTTGAATTCAAAAAAAAATCGCGCCAAAAATTTAATTAAAAAAAATACACACAAAATTAATTAAGTTGATTACATCATTATGTAATCAAGATAATCCGAAATTTAATCCGCTATTACATACCCCCCCCTCCCCCTATGTTTTTTTTAGGTTCCAGTGTGCTCCTAACTACCTACTTATGCAAATTAATGGAATTATTTTCTAATAAATGTAAGTCCGATTAATTGAAAACTAAAATTTATTATTAAAAAGTTTCTATATTCGAATAAACTATTCTTCTGTTCCTTGGAAATTTGTTTTGGCTGCCATCTTTTTTACCTTTTGACAAATTCAAATTTTTGATAATTATTGATTTTATGAGGCTTTGGAAATTTCTGTTAATTTCCCAAATTTATAAAAAACTTCCCCATTTTCAATGGTATTAATGATTTGGATTTTTTATACTTTATAAAAAAAATTTTTTTTAACTTAAGTTATCGGAAAACTTATGTTTTCCGTATTTTTTAAACTCCTCATTTGAAGGTTCTGTTCCACTACTCCTGGTAAATTGCAAATGAAGTAAAAACTCAAAAACCTAGAGTTTCGATGGATATTTTTGAAATATCTGAAAAGTTATAAAAATATTAAATTGATTGATTTTCTTGAAAAATCTTACGAAATTATTTCTTAATATTCTCTACAACTCAAAGTAGAGTTTTTGGTATTTTTTTCAAAAATTTTCGGCTTTAATTTAAAAAAAACTTGTCTAAAAAGTTACTAAAAATAGTTTTATATAGAGTTTTTAATGAATTGAACATTTCTACATTTTGAAAGTTTGCATGCATTATTTACTATGTATTATGTTTTTATGTTAAAAAAAAATTTTCTTCTAATTCCTTCATGATGTATCTTCATAATAATGTATCTTCATAAGATTAACCATTAATACTAAAATTAATTTAATATTTCCGACATTTGTCGAAAAAAAACAAAACCTGAAATCCGAAAAAATGCATAAACTGTAAATTATTTTAATAAGTTTTAAAAAATAATCATAAACCCAATTATTTTGTGTACATATTTGAAGATTTTTTTCAAAAGATGTATAAAAATATAATTATTTAATGCAATTAATAATTTTTATAACTTCAAAAATAATTTAACTCACTTTTTTTGAATAATTTCCGAAAAATAAGTTATCATAAAATAAATCATTTCCTGAATATTTATAATCATTATTAATAATAATATACATAAGATTGTAGATCAAAAGTTATAATTATAAGTTTGAATAATGAGTTTCGAGCACATTAAAATCAAAATATTCAAGTATATTAGGATATTCGGATGACAAATAAGAAATTAGTGATAATTTCTTGAATCCAATGTTTATGGTATTTATTTAGTTTAATTCAAGTATTTTAATTATATAGATAATAATTATTTAATATAATGCTATTTACGTCAAAAATATCAGATAGCTTTAGCAGGGAGATTTGTTATAATAAATTAACCTGAATAAATGGTTTTAAGAAAATCCAAATTTATAATAAAACCAATAAAGAAACCTTTAATTTTATCAAAGTCAAATTATCATGATAAACTGTAAACTATTTTTCATCCAAATTAGTCAATTCAAAAAATGAGAATAATTATTATAATGTTACATTAATGCAGGTTGGGACATTTTAATGCATTTCATCAAATCACACGTGTTCATCTTGTTTAAACATTCATCAAAATTTATTAACACTGAATAACGATTAATTCCCATTTTGACAATATTTGACGGGTTGTTGTAATAAAGATACATCGCGCCTAACACGGTTAAATAGAGAAATATGAAGAAAGCTAAAGTCCACAAAAATAGCATTAATATACAACAACATGTCCAAGAACGACAGGAACATGAATTACCACAGCAACCAGTTTTACATCCTTGGCACTTACTACAGTCTACATCTGAATTGTCATTACGATAACTTTTCTGCAGAATAAAATAATAATTATAAAAAATATTAATCATAATAATTATCATAACCATAATTATCATAATAATATATTTCAACAGACTCACTGCCATCATCAAGTAGAGTTAAAATTAAAGCAATTAAATTGCCTATTCATACATACTTATTCTTTTTTTTAAAAATAGATTCTTTTAAAAAATTATGAAAGATACCCAAAGAAAAAAAACAAAAAAATTGATTATATTTGCTAAATTAATTTATTTTTTGGTTAAAACGATATTATAGCAAACATTTTCATTAAATATTACAACTCCATATCATGTAACTTTTTATAATTTTTATTATTAATTTTTATAATATATCTAATTAGTTTTGAATTTTATTTAGTTTTTTAAATTTAATTTTCAATATTTTAAAATTATTTTAATGATAACTTTTATGAACTTATTTTATTTTAAATTTAAATTTATTTTTAACGTAGAATTTTAAATATTTTAGTCGATAATTTGCTTTCTCAAGGACCCTAAGTCATTAATATTGAAACCAGTTCACTTTCTCTTGATTCTATATTATGAAGCAAACCAACGAATGTGGTTGATGCAAGTTTATTATCACATCCATTTTATAAAAGTTTTGCTTTTCGTTAACATAATATATATATATAATTTTAGTCAGATCTTGTTTAAATGAGATATAATAAAAAGATAAAAATTTTAAATTATAATAATTTTATTATTAATTTTTAAATTTGTTTTACACAAAAATGATCCCAACTGGAATTGATGTTCATTTTTTGAGAGCAGGCCGCTTAACTCCTGAACCAAAGCTACTCCACGCTCCGCATGATCGTTGACTACCTTCAGATCGTGTACAAGTGCAGCTGCATGCTCGTAGTCTTCGTGGCCATTCCACTCCTCCGGATCAACAGCAAGAAAAGAATCTGGAAGTTCCTGTATGGTAAAACATTACAAATTAGTTTTAGTACCAGAGCTAACAGTTCTATCAAACACTCAAAAACAAGAAATTAATGATAAATGACATAAGTTAAGTAAACATCAAGCAATCAGTCAATCACCTTGATAGCACTGACGAGTTCGCGCTTCGTTGCAGTTGATAGATCCTGTCAAACAGAGCCAGTTCAACGAGTTCCTCCGAGATATACCAAAGATGTTTGGCCATTTTAGCAGAAGCTGCATTGGAGATGGCTGGGTGCACTACTTCATAATCAATGAGGGCCTGAAGGCAATGAGAGCCTGAAGCACAAGAAGCTGTGAACCAGACTTTCATGTAAAGGCTGACCGAGAAAGTGCAGATGTCTCGCAGCCCTTTTACTTCTGTTGGTCTGAGATCAAACTGCGATCGTAACATATAAATCTTCAAACTGTACAGTACTTTGCTTATCCATCGAGCATGGTGCATGGCATCTGGAGCGATGAAACGAATGCCTCTTGCAGGGACTTCTCCGAGGAAAATTATCGACAGTTCCAGAAATTCCCGATAATCATCCCTTGGCTGCATTATCTGCAGCTGGCTCTCTGCAAACTCCAGTAGTTTATTCCGTGTATCTATCAGGACAGCTGCAAGATCTTTGTCATCCATTCCAGTCGAGTATGATGCCTGGTCGATGAACTGCCAGCATGACTGGAACCGCTTGAACATTAGGACCTCCGGTGCTGATGATGGTCCAATGCATGTCTGAAACACGTCTACAATAACCAGTTCAAATATGTGATGGCAACACGCAAAGGACAACAGATTGATGCCAAGCATCTGCTCGAGAAGGACACAAGCCCCATTGGCCAGACCTGTGTTGGAACTCGTCGTGTCAAATGACATGGCTCTCACCCGGTCGGCAATCCCCCATTCATTTAGAGCAGCATACACGGCTTCAGCTTGTGCTTTTCCAGTTGACGATTGAAGCTTGGCTGCTACCAACAACTGAGAAATACCTTTTCCAGAGACGAGGATGGGTAGTCGATCTATGGTCTCCTTGCCCGTTAGGTCACGAAGCATTTTGCCGTCCCAAAATAACAATTCACTATAACTTCACCAGACAGTTAGTTGCACAAAATATTGAAGAAGTAGAACAAGAACACCAAAGGCTGGTTCCCACACACTGAGTAGTAAGTATCAAAATCAGGGATGATTTAAATAATAATCTATTGCTAAATTTTAAACTCAGCAGTAGTGGGGGGTTATGTATTTCACTATTTTTCATATTGCGGTCTATTATAAAACTTTGACTTCATTGAGCTACCTCTAAATATTGTTCAATTGAGCCCATATTTGGCCTAAATGTTTTTCTTATATATAGAAACAAAATAAAAAGAGGTGAGACAGGCACTTTTTGAAAGTTAAAAAATAAGGACCACCCTACCAACAAATATATATAAATTTAATCTAATTTAAAATTTTAACTTACATATGTTGGACTTAGAGCCAAAATTAAAACAAAAATTACAAAACCAATTTAAACAAAAAGGTGAAAATTGTATAAGTTAGAACAAAATGATTAATGTAGTTTGGAAATTGTCAATATGGCTGCCGTTACATAAGCACGCACCGCAAGAAGAGACCAAAAATAAAATAAAACATATTAATTTAAACAAATTAAAAATATAACAAAAATTAAATAAAACAAATAATTAATTAAAATTCGGAAAAATGCCTACAGATGCAAAAAGAAACATATGAAAAATAAAATAAACTGCCAAAACCTTGCAAAATAAGGTTTAGAAAAAACACAGGCAGAAGAGGCGACCAGAAAACAAAATATTGGGGTTTAAAAATAATATTTTAAGAAAATAATAATAAGAATAAAATCCAACAATAAAATATTAATATATCAAAAAATAAAGAAAAATATATAAAAAATTACAAAATAAATAAAATAATTAAAAAGCCCTAAAAATGGCGAAAAATCGCCCATTGGTCGCACACAGGCACAAAAATACTATATATACGGCAGTCATTTTCATAATTTCTAACCGAATTTTAACAGACTTAGAAAATTTTAGTCCGGCAGAAAATTTTTAGAAAATTTGTAGAAATTTTTAGACTAGCAGTGAATCATTCTTAGACAAAATTTTGTATGCCAATTCATGTCAATTTTTTCCAATCTGGTTGTAAGTATTATTTTCTTGTATAAATATATATTTCGAAGTCTTGTTACTTTGACTTTTTTCTGGATGGTCGTGGAATCTTTTGGTGCCACTGACAAATCCCCCTAAAATCTTATTTATAATAAGTATTGTAATAGACGGTTCATGGGACGGATCTCGTGCCGGCTAGTGGGTGAAAACCCTTAGTTGAGCTCGTGGGTCATGCCTCGTGAACCCCTCGGCAGTCCGCAGTCGGGTCTGGCAATATGCACAGGACCGCTACGCAGGGCGCCGTTGTATACTCGAGGCGGCTGCTGAAAAGTGGCCGGAGCGAGTAGAAAATAAAATTCGGGAAGTGCGACTTTAGTTAAGCGGGAATAAAGTTTTGTAAGGAAAATTTAAAACGTCGTCAGGAAATTAATTGAAAAATCAAGTAGGAGAGGATAGGATAGTATAGGAATGCAAATTTGAAAGTAGTTTTCTAAAAGTTGAACGATATAATCTGACAGAAGAGAGTAGCATTTATTAAAGTGACCGCAGAGGGTTGTAATTACTTAAAATCATGGGAAAAGTACCGGGAATTAAGGAATTGTTGATCAAAATTTTAATATAAGGAAAGATAAATGTAAATTAGGAAAAATGTAGTCGATTCCATGATTAAACAAATGAAATAGGAAATTTACCAAAAAATAAGGGAGAAACGCTGCCCAAATTTTTGAAGGATACATTTATAAATAACGCGTAAAGATGACAAATAAGTATGGAAATTGAAGGAATAGACGAGTAAGGACCAGGATATAGAAAGAGAAAGACGTAAGACCTTCCATCGGCAGTCAAGAACCCGAAAGTGAAAATATCATGAGGAGTAGTTCTAGAAATGGAGCTCACCTGCTCATGAATTTTCAACCCCTATGTACAGTACCAACATGGCAATCACCATGGGTACAAAGGAGGGATAGAATAATAATCGTGATGGCGTTTAGGCGGTAGATGCACAAAAACCCTAGAAAAAATAAATAAAAACCAACCCAATTCGCCAACACATAATTAATCGATTTATGAAGCAAACTCAAATGATAGTATTTTTTTAACCCTTTAAATGCCAGAAATAATTATAATTAAAACAGTTGTGTACTTCCGGCCAAGAATTTCCTACGTGTCACTATGCAACACATATTTTATGTAAAACAAAGCACTCAACATTAGAGTACAAAATGAGTACAAAATCAAGTTCACGGAAATACAGAGCTAGTTAACTTGCTTATCGCACTTAAAAGCCTTATTAATAAATTTGATTAAAGGGTAATAATTTTTAATTTAAATGAAAATAAAACTTGCTCTGTAAGGGTCATAGTGATCATTAATAACTGCACTTTCTTTTGGTGAAACTGTGTTATGATAATATATTCCGTTACTTTCAGTAACGATTACCCTTCCCTCTCTTGATAAATGTTTATTTGTTACCCGGTCTGGTTTGTATGGAATTACAGGTGCAATTGCATTTTGTGATGGATGGTGAGCGTCGGCCATTGTGTTTGTTATCATTGCGGTCTGAGGCGGCTCATAATTTTGAATATAGTTTGGTGGTAAAATTACAACTTCTTTTAAATAGCATCCAGGACACGTACGATATTCGCAATTAATGCACCTTCCCATCACTGGATCTCTTCTGTGCCTAAATTTGTAATAATATATTTTTTAAAATTTATTATTATTATTATTATTATTATTATTATTATTATATATTATTATTATTAATATCATTATTATTATTATTATTATTATTATTATTATTATTATTAATAATAATATTATTATTATTATTATCATTATTATTATTATTATTACAATTATTATTATTATTATTATTTTTATTATTATTATTATTATTATTATTATTAAAAAAAATCTTTTTTATTCATTGATTTTTCTAAACTATAACGATAAATGTGTTTTGGTATCTTTGCTAAATTTAATTAATTTCCCACTATCATCTCGAATATTAATTTCAATGATTTTTATAGTTGAATACGATACTGGAAGGTACAATAGATTCTTCATTTCTAATAGAACAATTTCTCCTTGATCATATTTTTTAATCCAAATTGATTTTAATAATGTAACTCTAACATTTCCAACATTTATAGGCTCAATAATATTTGAATAAATGAACATTTGTTGATGATGATGTAATAATTTTGGAATTTTAGTGCCTACTATATTTTTTCTGTAAATTTTGAAAATTTTAATCCCAAAGATTTACTGAATTTGTGTCAAAAGATATATTTGAAATGTCATCTGCAAGTGTTATTTTGACCAATTCATTATTTTGAATTATCAATTCTTTAAAAGGCGAAGGATTAAATGCCAAAAAAAGTCATTGTAATTTAGATAATGTGTTTATGAATAAATAATCTTCAAATACTGCATCTGAAATTCAGGAGGCCAGAAAGCCACGATTGCTTCTAACAAAGCCTCGAAAACATAACTTTTTGGTATCAATTTCATTTTTATAATTACTTTTTTAAATGCCATGATTGATTTAATTTAATGTTTTTAATTTTGTTTATAAATCGTAACACCTTTTCATTAAAAATATCTGTTTGAATACGTAAATCGTCACTATATTGTTGTGTAAAGTCAAAGAATAAATATCCGTAGAGAACGCTTGTGGCATCTTGGAACGATTCAATTAAACATTTTCGGTACTTATTCATTATCGGGACTACCAGTAAAAAAATCAAAAACTTCGGTGAAAACATTAATTTCAACAATTACAACTACTGCATCTGAAATTCAGGAGACCAGAAAGTCACAATTGCTTCTAACAAAGCCTCGAAAACATCCTCTCTGGAAATATGCTTGTGCCACATGATCTCAGACATATACGACTCCAAATGATGACGTGCGATGCCTCGGTGCTTCTTGTTGCGTCACTTGGCCGATCTTCACATACATTCAACGGTCTTGTTGTGAGTGCTGGTGTCCGGATCTACGAAGTTGTACCAGTTTCTATCGCGCATGAGCTTTTTCTTGCAAGACTTGATGTTACATTTCCAAAAAATGCGTGTGCCAAAGTAGAGCTTCATTTCGTGATCGTAAGGACAGATTCGATTGACCGACAAGATACCCTTCTCTTGAAGAAGCACAACAACCTCCTCCTCGGTGCTCGGCAAGTTAAAGATATTCATTCTAATCAAAATAGTTGAAAATTTACTGGGTGTCCCGATAATGAACAAGTAACAAATTTTCTATTGTTTGGATAAGCTTGTCTGGCTAAGAAGTCAATAATCGTTTGATAGCGTGGATTTGTGAAAAAACTAAGTTTTGAACATTTAAATTACGAGTTCGATGACTTCCTCCTTGATGAAATAAATTTTGTATTATGAATATAACTGTAACTCCACAATGTCTACTGTTTTTTGTTAACAAGTTATTAAAATCTTTTTTCTTATTTGTTTCTTAATACAAATAAACTATAATTATTACTTCAACTTGACGTAACTTAGACTACCAGTTTTATCGAATCCCTTAACTATTGTCATTTTCAATTTTCAAAACTGATTTTGAGTCAATCTGTGCTCTTCATCTCCACCGATATCCCAATATATTTTATTGAATTTTGATTTAAACATGTTTGACTGGAATAAATTACATACAAATAAAGTTTTTCCGCTCCCACTTGGCCCTACAATTTGATATATTGCATCATTTCTTAATTCCATTTTAATTAATTTAATTAAATTTTATTTGTTTATAATTTGAATGATAGCAGAAAATGATTATACACCTTAATGAACTAACCCCCTATTTCATTAAGCAATGGTGTGTGGGATCAGTGAGCTACTAACTACCTACTTTTTTGGATTATTATTGTATTTTGATTCAACCTTCAACCATGCCCAAATCAATATTAACTTTGAAATTTTATATATTTTTAATTCATTTTTGAATTTTATTATTAAGAATATTCAGTAAATACCCATTTTAAAATTATATTTACATCTTTTACCTAAATAAAATATTTTATTCACATTCTACTCAAATTTTAAAGTTTTATTTACCAAATGACAAACAAATGTTTATTTTATCAAAGTCTCTAATAATTCAATAAATAAAAAAAGATAAAATTTTTTCGATAAATTTATTCAAATCTATTTTTCATTCGCTTTGCTCTAGGCATTCCTTTTGATCTTCTTTTAGTAGGTGTCATTATTGCTGATTTAACCAAGTGTTTTGACGAAAGAGGATTTATTCTTGTTTTATAACAATCTTTATATGCACATATATTGAAATTGTTTGATACATAATTGGTTAATTTGGCATTTACTTCATTAGTAACCCGACAAAAAGGATGGAGGGAACTCTTACATCTTAAAATTGTTGACAACTACAGGTTCTATTCCATAAATTCACAGTGTATTCACCCTGAATAAGAAACATATCACTACTCGATTTAACTTATGAAAGCTTGTTACAATATTTTAATTTTGGTAGAAAATGAATAAAAAAATTGATTTGGGTAGAAAGTGAATAAAAAATTTTATTTGTGTAGAAGTTTTTTTTTCATTTTCTTTCATATTTCAGCCATTTTAATCAAATACAAAATATATTAGTCCTAGCTAGCGCACTTTTTATACTACTACACATTATTTTAGATTATGAATAGTGTGATATTATTTATTATTTAATGTAAATTTATTTATTCAATTAATTTAATTATTATTTTTTTAAAATTATTTGTTTTAATTATTTATTTGTTATTGATTTAATTATTTGTTTTTTAATTAAATTTTTTTATTTATATATAATGAGTAGTCAGTTTTTATAACAATTACTTATTACAAATATAAAAATAAATAATTAACATCAGAAACAAATATACATTAATAGAATGGACACAACAATTATAGTTAATAGTTTGTCAATGATTTGAGGAAAAGATTGATAAACATTTCGGTTTGATGAGCAATTTTTATGATAAATTTGAGGAGTAGATTAAGGAGCAGATGGATGAGTAAATTGTGAGCATTTGTATGATTGTTCTATAAATAGACTGTTATTCATTATCTTATAATGACTATATGCCAGACTTTCATTGTTTCTTACTCAAACCTTTTTATTGTCATTATTTGTAGCTGTTACAATAGTAGTTTCGAAACTATATGACAGATGGTTTCTGGTACTTATTTGAAATTGAGACATCTTAGATATTTCTATTCCATTATGAAAATAAAGATAAAAATGATGTTTAATATCGGTATCTTTTATTGTTACTTCTTTTATTTTTGTTGTACATTTATTAACTAACAGATAAATCTTAATAGTAAGACTCATACATTTTAATAATATGACCAAAAAATGTTTTCTTAGTTTTAAATTTAATTTGGTCATACTATTTGGATTAAAATAAATGAAATATTCGATCAGGTAAATATAAAAATTTATTTATTCATCAATAACACCAAGTAAATCGGATTCGAATTCAAAATCATCTTGTACCAGAACTAAATTTGGTCGTATGTAAGCTTCGTATGCATCTTTGAACCTATCGCCATAAATATTATGCTTGGATATTTGCCAATCATTAAAATTTTCTGAAAGCCCTGCAGATCGAATTGAATTCTTAGTTTTTTAAATAGATACGCAACCCCAAGCATTATTGACCCATTAATTGACAAGATTTTTAACGGGAGCTTTAGGATTCCGCCTCAAGTACATACAATTTCTTCCAAGGTTTTCCAATTGTTAATGAAGAGAGAAATTTTATCCTTTAATTCTTAAAAATCCCAATATCTCCAGCTTGCAAGTAGGGTGTTAACCCACCCGGTATTACCACCATTTTATTATTTCTTCTTCTTCAATGCACTTTTACACTTGCCGAAATATCAAAAATAAAACTTCTGATCACTTTACTTTTTATTATTTTCAGTTCAATGACTTCATCTAAATATTATCTCTTCCAGAGTTCCAAATATAGGCTTCCTTCCTCCGCTTGATGCTCTTTTCATGATTCCAGATTGTAATAATATAGCCTTATAGTTCTTAAACCACTGCTGAAACATGGATTGACTATACAAGTAGACCGCTCTAATACATGAGTGTCTTAGCTCCATGTAAGAAAGTACTTCATTCTTAAAAGCAATGGTAAACAGTAGAGGGATATGAGGACTATGCCCCGTGGATATTTGGCTTGAAAAAATCCCGAGACCCCCCCCTCCCCCTAAAAAAAATTTAGGGGGGGTGTTAATTTTTATTTTAATTATTTGTTTTAATGAATGAAAAAAAAATTTTTTTTTTAATTATTTGTTTTAATGATCAAATTTAAAATTTTAAAAAAATTTTAATTCATGATAAAAAACTTTAAGTATTTTTTATCGATTTAAAAGCCTAAAAAATAAAAATTGGCTTAAATCGCCTATGATTGATCGTACTGATGATTATTTCCGAATAAAATTGGTTCAAACCCGAGAACCTAAAAATATTATATAAAAGCCTAAGTATTTTTTCATTATCCATCAAAAATGGCTCAATTCGCCTGTCGACTAAAAAGCCTAAATATATTTGCTCGAATAAAAATCATTATTATTTTTATTTACTTTAATTATTTGTTTAAGTCAATAATAATATTTATTTATATTTTATTTATATTATTATTTAATTATTTGTTTAAGTCAATAATATTATTAATTTATATTTTAATTATATTATTATTTAATTATTTGTTTAAGTCAATAATATTATTTATTTATATTTTAATTATATTATTATTAAATTTAATTGTTTGTTTTAATCAAGTCAATTATTTATTTTTTAAATAATATATTTTTAAATTAAATTGTTTGTTTTAATGAAGTGAATTAAATAATTATTTTTTATTTTCATTTAATTATATATTTTATATTATTATTATTATTATTATTTATATCAATATTATTATTTTATTATTATTAACATTTTATTTGTTTTAATGAATGAAAAAAAAAAAAAAAACTTTTAATCCATACAAATATTTTTATTGACAAGATTAAAAAAGATTAATTTTTATTTCAAATCAAAAATATCGAGTAATATGTTTTACGCATTTCGGCCAACAATATATGGATTGTTTGGTCACGTTTGAAATCGTGGCAACATGGACATCCATCTGAACATGATACTCTCATACTATCTTTACAAACAATGCAATTTGCAACACATCGGTCACCAGATCCCTGAACGTTGTCATAGTGAATCTCGAGAAGTTCTTCAATGTTAATCCCTGTGAAATGGTAAATTTTTGTTGCGAGAAACTCTGGTGCGCAATAATCCAACGTATTTTTAATTCTCGGATAAAGTTCCTGGATTTTCTTTAAAATTACTTCAAAGAGATAAACTAAATAATAAAATAAAATACATATTTAAATATACATGATTTACCTTTTGACATATTTTGATACTTAATAAATTAAACAAATTCAAACAAAATATTTATTAATTTATTAACATATTTATTTCTGATTTAATATTTTCCACATAATCATTATAATCCAAGGATTTTATTTCGAGTATTACTACTTTCCCACTTGAAAATATATTGACACATGATGGATTATATTTTTGAAGACGTAATGCTGGAAATATTTCTGGTTCAAATACACAATTCACCTTTCTTTGTAATTCATATAGATTTATAAATTTCCCAATATCGATTGTTACAGTGATTGATTGAATTTGTAAATCATGTATATTATATTTCAAATCCCCAGTTTTTAGAGGTTGCTTACATCCCATTATTTGACATTTCCCCGATCTGAAAAATATTATCGGATACTTACCTGATCGATCTACAACTTGTTGTGGTTTTCCAAATGGGAATTTCATATCAGAATATCTTCCTTTATAATTTATATTACTCAACATTTTCAAATAATTTCAATTCAAGTAATTCTAAAAATTAAAACAAATATAAACAATTAAATAAATAATTATTAATAAAATGGAATTAAGAAATGATGCTGTATATCAAGTAGTTGGACCAAGTGGTTGTGGAAAGACTTTATTTGTATGCAATTTATTACAATCGAACTTGTTTAAATCAAAATTCAACAAAATATATTGGCATAGAGGAGCTGACGAAGAACATGGACTTACTCAAAATCAATTCTGTAAATTGAAAATGACAATAATTAAAGGGTTTGATAAAAATTGGTCATCTAGATTACATAAAGGTGATGTTATTATTATCAATGATCTATACCAGGAAGCTAATAAAGAAAAGGATTTTAATAATTTATTTACAAAAATTGCTCGACATATTGGAGTTACTGTTATTTTCATTACTCAAAACTTGTTTCATCAACTTGTTTCATAGAACTCGTAATTTAAATGTCCAATACTTGGTTATTTTCAAAAACCCTAGAGATGCAACCATTATAGATTTTCTTGCTAGACAAGCTTATCCCAATGATAGAAAATTTTTAATTGATTCGTTTCAAGATGCAACAAAGGTTCCCACGGATATTTGTTCTTTGACTTTACACAACAATGTCCTGATGAATTACGTATTAGAACTATCATTTTCAATGAGAAAGGTGTTACGATTTATAAACAAAATTGAAATCTGAAAATAATTACTTGAAATGACGTTTAAAAAAGTTATTGTTCAACGTGAAAAATCCACAAAGAAAAAAGTTACAAAGAAAAGGGTTACTAAACGTAAAATAATAAAAACGAGTAAGAAGATTGTTAAAGATAAAAAGTGGATTAAAATATAAACAAAACAACTAGATGAAAAATGTATTTAATATGAAAGTTGAACGTAGTCTACCATACTTTAATGCCTTGATGAAGGCTCCTAATAACAAAAGAATGAATATTTTACAGAATTTTCCTTCATTTGTTATAGATGATCTAGTTGAAGTTATTGTTAATGTAGTTCGTGGTAATGTAAACATTACTAAAGTTAAAAAACTTGTATTACAAAAGCATAAAAGATCGCTTTTATCTTTAGTAAACACTAAGAATCGACGTCTGATGCGAAAAATAATATATAAACAAAATGGTGGATTTTTGGGGCCATTAATTCCAATAGTATTATCTACAATAAGCGCAATTTCATCATTAACTTCTTAATGGGTACCAAGAATTCATTACCGGATAAACATAATTTAGATTTAAATATTTTGACAACTTGTTGTAATAATGAAGGAAACATTAACCAAAAATCGAAACACGGTGAAAAAGCTCGAAAAAGTATGGACAGACCCAAAACATCCCGCTGGTTTTGGTGGTGTAAGGAAACTGGCAAAGGAAGTAGTTAATTCAAAGAAAGAAACTCAGAATTGGTTATCTGGGCAAATGGCGTACAGTTTAAATAAACCAATGTTGAAGAAATTCAAAACCCGTAGTTATAAAACAATGGGAGTTGATGATTTATGGCAAATGGATTTGATGGAAATGATACCATTCTCTAAAATTAATAAGGGATACAAATATATTTTGACATGTGTTGATATATTTAGTCGATTCGCTCGTGCTATTCCAACAAAAACCAAATCGGCCAATGAAATGGCTGAAGCAATCAATGAATTTTTTATTGATGGCAAACCTCGTAATTTACAAACTGATTTGGGTATGTAATTAAATAAATAAATTAAATTAAATTTATTCTTTAGAGTAGTGGGATACCGGCCCTCTAGCTCAGAGGCCATCTAGCTCACATACCCCCCCCCAAATTTTTTTTTCCGCTAAGTTTAAAAGTACAAATTTTTTTTAGAACAAAG
>JAKGRZ010000067.1:57500-60000 GCA_022537955.1 Schmidtea mediterranea | reverse complement strand
ATAAGTAGTATATATTTTGTAAATTTTATTCTATTTTATTATTATTTTTTATAAATATTATTATTTTATTATTATTTTTATAAATATTATTATTATTATTTTTTGAAATATTATTTTTTTTTCAAGGTCATTCAAAAGTAGGTCAAGGTCATTCAAAAAATTTTCAAGGTCACGGAATTTTTAATCATTGTTTAAATATAATCTATCTACTTACTTTTATAAGTAGTATATATTTTGTAATTTTTATTCCATTATTATTTTTATTAATATTAATATTATTATTATTACAAGATTTTATTAATAATTTCCTATGTTTCATGTGCTTGTTACTAACGCTCTTATATTGATAATGTCCTTATTATTCATGCGCTCCTATTGACCATATCTTTATAAGTCATGTGCGTGCAATGTTTAATAATATTATTAATGTGTAACAAAGACATTGAAAACACACACACACGCATATATATATAGTGTTAAATAATATTACTCTCATAAAATGACATTAGATATTTCAGAATCACTTTTAAATCATACAGAGGTTTTATTTTATTTTTATTAATTGTATTAATCTTCTAAATTAAGATACCAGAATTCAGTATTGAATGGAATCAGACATTTTAATAATCGATAGACTGTTCACAGAAACCTATGATTATTTATTACTATCAAAAATAAATAAGTCTTTTAAACATCACAACATTCAAATTCTCGTAGAATTATTCGGTTTCAAAAAGTCACTAATGAAATTATCTAGTTGTATATTATTTCTAAATAATATAAATCCTACAGAAATTAATATGCTTAATATATTCTGGGTATGCATGGATTTCAGGTTTGGCAAATATCGAGATTTTATTCAATCCTACATTGATAATGCAGATAAAACCGAAATAAAAATCAAGGATAAACTGGATGAAGTACAAAAACAATATCTTACATGTTCAAGTTGTTTAATTAATAAAGTCAATATTTTATATTTACCATGTGGGCATATCATTATTTGTTCATCATGTTTTAAAAACTCTAATAGATGTGAAAGTTGTGGTATAATTATTGATGAGTACCATTCTGTGTATATGTAATAAATGTTATTTTGTTTCTAAAGAAATATTATTCAAGTTACTTTTAACTATTGTGAACATGATCTCAAACCCTAATTTATAAAAGCAACTAATAATAAAATAATCAAAACATAATAAAATAAGTAAATGAAAATGTATCGAAATCGAATGATGGGAGTCAAAATAATGTTATTATTTAGTCAAAACGTGATATATTAAAGGCGCACGGGTATACTTTTAATTAATATAATTTGTAAAGTTTTTTTTTTTTTTTTTATAACTATATTCCTAAAATCAATTAATAAAACCATAGTTTTAATATATATTCATTAGTCAAGTCTTTGTTAAACATTCAATTGTATTGCATCTACATTGTGAACTAACATAATTCACGTATATTGAAAATTTGATATATTCATATTTGCTATAAAAAGTTTTAAAATATGTTGAAATTAAGTGTGAAAACTGAAAATACTCAGAAAGCAGAAAAAATGATAATTGATATTAGTAATTCTGTGTTTATCCAATCTATTTGTATTAAGATATATTTTATAAGTAATATAACAACTGTAAAATAAAATATCTGTAATATTCAACAGATCTCTATTAATATTATTAATTAATACTATTATTATTATTATTATTATACTTTAACTTTTTATTATTATTACCATTTCATTAACATTATTTTCGTCTATTATAATTTTATTATCAAGCATTTCGTCATCATGTGTGTTATCAACATTTATATTTAAAGATCTAAAATTTATAATTGAAGAATATTAAAATGTTTACTATTAAATTATCAAAAGTGGATAACATAACTAATTAATGATAATATTAAGTTAATTTATAAAGTTTTTACTTAAATTTTGGACTCAAATATATTTTATAAGCTAATTTAACTTAAAGTATATATTTTATGTGTAAATATCTAATTGTGATTTGAGTGAGTAAATTGATGCACTATGTGTATATTAGTAACAGATGGCTATCAGGTAGGTACAATATGAGTAAAGACGAGAGTTAACACATAATAAATCAATAAAAAGAAAACTAATTTACCCAATGAATCAATAAAAACAAAAGCATATGGAAACCAATCTACACAATAAAACCCCAGTTATTTTATGAAAATATTTATTAAAATGACATTCTAGCACTATTGACTTTCCAAATTGGAGTCATGACATCATCTGAATTGATCCTCTATCCTTGTATAATGATAATTGTATACCAATGAAAGTTTCAATAAAATTTACTTTTTATTAGCAATATAAACTTTGCATTCTCGTGGCCAAGATATATGTTGTTATCGCTTCTTAACTTGATATTCATTGTATTTAGAATTTCGTTTACTAATTACAATCTGCATCCAATATTATTGGGTATTGATTAATGTGATTGGCATTGAAAATTTGTAAGTGATAGAAAAT
>JAKGRZ010000067.1:0-52500 GCA_022537955.1 Schmidtea mediterranea | reverse complement strand
TCATACAATTTAACAGTCTTAATATGTTTGTTATGAAAACATGGGTATATTTGGGGTACTTCATTGAAATATATCACTCACTGTTGAGAATTATTTTACGTTAGACATAAACCATCAAAACATTTATTTAGAATTATTGGAAGTTGAACTTTGTTTTATAAAACTGTCGTAACTTTATCAAATTCAATTGGTAAAACAGAAAATATATTTTTACTACATTACATATATACAAAATGATATTCTTCAATAATTATACCACAACTTTCACATTTACGAGTAGTGGTTTTGAAACAAGAAAAACAAATAATTATATGTCCACAAGGTAAATATATGATGAATGCTTTGTTAATCTGAGAAATTGATCATGTCAGAAAATCTTTTCTTGCATCGGACAGTTTTTCGAATTTTTTATATTTCTATTTTATCGACATTATCATCAATAATTTCATCAGTGATTTGTTGAATCCAACAAGTCTACAAACATTCAACTAATTCATGTTTAAAGGATTTATTTCAATTTTGCTAGAAATATATCATCAAATTTTGATGCCAAAAGCCTATCAATTATTAAAAAGGTCTGACCCCCATATAACACCTAATTTAAATGGTTAGTTTATTCAATAAATATCAAACCAAACTTTGTATCCTTTATCACCATTTATGAAAATAAAATCTAAGGTAATTTATTAATGAATGTTTAATAAATGTTTAGTAAAATATAAATTTTGTTATTCAGTGATATTCACGATAAAATATCCATGGCAATGTTGATATTTTGTTAATGAAAATATGGTCATTACAATTTGATCATACAACATGGTCATACAATTTGATCATACAACATTATCATATTAGATTTATAAAGTAAAATAAATATTTTTAAAGTTATTTTAAAATACTGCAACGTAAATAATCATAAAATACCACAACGTAATGACTGATAGAATATATCTTCCAATAATTTAATTATAATTCATTGTTACATTATGAATAAAGAAAATAAAACCTCTGAAAACAAGGAGTTTATATCTTCAATGAAACTGGAAAACTCGATAAGTATAAAATTTTAATTTTCATAAAGTTATATATTATTATTAGGAGACTCTATTGATAAAGTTAAAAAACAGAGGATTGAAGAAACATTCTTAAAGGAACATCTGAAAGTGCAGAGAGAAGAGTATATGAAAATCTTTGAAAAATATATCACAGAAAAAGATGTTCTTATTAATAAATATCGAAAAATGTGTATAAAGTTAGAAAAACTCAGAAGAGAAAACGAAAATTAAAAGAACTATTGAATAAGAAGAAGATGAATGTTTTAAAATAGAATTTATAACTTTTTGATTATTATTACTTTTATTTGTATTTATTTGTGTTTGTAAATAATTTATTGGATGAAAACTCATTCATAGAAAATCAAAATTTAGTTATGTTAGGAATACATTCAAAATCATATGAATTAATAATAATAATAATGATTATTTTTAAATTTTCGTAAAAGATGATCGTACTTTCGATATCATCAATCAAATGTACACTCAAAATTTTGTAGAAAATAAATGTTAATTATTTTTCAAATAAAAATGATGAATTAATACTCAAATATATATCTAAATATTTAAAATAAAATTAAAAATAAAAAATAAAATTAAATAATCTACATAAAATATTTAATTTACCATTTCGTAAATGAATTCGAAAGTATCATAGGAAAATATATAAAATATTTTTATGAAAGTAATACAAAGAGTGTTTAATTGCACATTATAAATACACACATAAAAAGAACCATAATGACATTAATAAATACTATAAATACATAGTAAAACTAAGTAAAACAATATTATGTTCGATTCCCAAACAAAGACATTGCAATTTAGGTGCAACGAGCATACATTAATCTGATTGGACAAAGTCGCTTTAAAAACAATAATATAACAGTTTAACTGGAAAATTTTTCTTTGGGTTATAAATTTCGTCTATGAAACCGGTTTAATAGATTTTTAAATGTTTTGACGGAAAAATATTTGCAAAGTAAAATATTTGAGAATGGCTCATACTTTTACATAATTTATATGTTTTCTTACCAAAATATCCAATAAATATGTATAAAAATAAAAATAATTTCTAAACATATATATATATAGAAGTTGACTAAGCCTGTATGACTTCCAATTTGGTAACAAATACTCAATTATATAATTAATATTAGTAAAATTATTAAGAACTTACGAAATGGCTATGTATTAACAAATATACATATATATGATTCGCTCAATGTTGTATGATCAAATTGTATGACCATATTTTCATTAACAAAATATCAACATTGCCATGGATATTTTATCGTGAATATCACTGAATAACAAAATTTTATATTTTACTAAACATTTATTAAACATTCATTAATAAATTACCTTAGATTTTATTTTCATAAATGGTGATAAAGGATACAAAAGTTTGGTTTGATATTTATTGAATAAACTAACCATTTAAATTAGGTGTTATATGGGGGTCAGACCTTTTTAATAATTGATAGGCTTTTGGCATCAAAATTTGATGATATATTTCTAGCAAAATTGAAATAAATCCTTTAAACATGAATTAGTTGAATGTTTTGTAGACTTGTTTGGATTCAACAAATCACTGATGAAATTATTGATGATAATGTCGATAAAATAGAAATATAAAAATTCGAAAAACTGTCCGATGCAAGAAAAGATTTTCTGACATGATCAATTTCTCAGATTAACAAAGCATTCATCATATATTTACCTTGTGGACATATAATTATTTGTTTTTCTTGTTTCAAACCACTACTCGTAAATGTGAAAGTTGTGGTATAATTATTGAAGAATATCATTTTGTATATATGTAATGTAGTAAAAATATATTTTCTGTTTTACCAATTGAATTTGATAAAAGTTACGACAGTTTTATAAAACAAAGTTCAACTTCCAATAATTCTAAAATAAATGTTTTGATGGTTTATGTCTAACGTAAAATAATTCTCAACAGTGAGTGATATATTTCAATGAAGTACCCCAAATATACCCATGTTTTCATAACAAACATATTAAGACTGTTAAATTGTATGAAATAGGTTAGATTTTATATGTGATAAATACCTCACATTGATTAAAATTGATAACCTCAATGTATAATTATCGTGTTTTATATGTGATTTGCTCATTTTTGTTATTTGATTGATTTTATTACTCATCTGCGACCCAAATGCATGATTTTGATTGATAGATGTGTGAATGTTATATCATGTGAATGCAGTTGTGTCAACCTTGTATGTGCATATATGTCAACTTTGTATCGATACATTTATCAGCCCTTTAAAGTAATTTTGTTCCCGATTTATTTAATACCACAATGATATGTAACCCCTTCATCGAACAGTGAGTAAATCTTTGAATGTATGTTTTTTAGATTCAAAATCTACGACAAATCAATGGAAATTCGATTAAATCAGATATTTAAAACAAGCTATGATATCTTTATTGGACAGTATTAATTTGATGATAATTGACTCATTTTCAATTATTTTTACATAAAAAGCCGTGAATCGTATATGATTAACAAAACCTTATTCATCCATCTGAACATTACATTAAGTACTCAAGTTATGTATCCCCATTAAAATATTTTGTTAATATTTATAATAAAATTATACATTATCATTGCATTGGTTATATACATAGTATAAATACGATGACAACTATAATCATTATTTTGACATGCAAACTGAATTTATGATAGTGAAGAATTATAGCCATACCTTACATTTTCTCAGATTTTCTATCACTTACAAATTTTCAATGCCAATCACATTAATCAATACCCAATAATATTGGATGCAGATTGTAATTAGTAAACGAAATTCTAAATACAATGAATATCAAGTTAAGAAGCGATAACAACATATATCTTGGCCACGAGAATGCAAAGTTTTATATTGCTAATAAAAAAGTAAATTTTATTGAAAACTTTCATTGGTATACAATTATCATTATACAAGGATAGAGGATCAATTCAGATGATGTCATGACTCCAATTTGGAAAGTCAATAGTGCTAGAATGTCATTTTAATAAATATTTTCATAAAATAACTGGGGTTTTATTGTGTAGATTGGTTTCCATATGCTTTTGTTTTTATTGATTCATTTGGTAAATTAGTTTTCTTTTTATTGATTTATTATGTGTTAACTCCGTCTTTACTCATATTGTACCTACCTGATAGCCATCTGTTACTAATATACACATAGTGCATCAATTTACTCACTCAAATCACAATTAGATATTTACACATAAAATATATACTTTAAGTTAAAATTAGCTTATAAAATATATTTGAGTTCAAAATTTAAGTAAAAACTTTATAAATTAACTTAATATTATCATTAATTAGTTATGTTATCCACTTTTGATAATTTAATAGTAAACATTTTAATATTCTTCAATTATAAATTTTAGATCTTTAAATATAAATGTTGATAACACACATGATGACGAAATGCTTGATAATAAAATTATAATAGACGAAAATAATGTTAATGAAATGGTAATAATAATAAAAAGTTAAAGTATAATAATAATAATAATAATAATAGTATTAATTAATAATATTAATAGAGATCTGTTGAATATTACAGATATTTTATTTTACAGTTGTTATATTACTTATAAAATATATCTTAATACAAATAGATTGGATAAACACAGAATTACTAATATCAATTATCATTTTTTCTGCTTTCTGAGTATTTTCAGTTTTCACACTTAATTTCAACATATTTTAAAACTTTTTATAGCAAATATGAATATATCAAATTTTCAATATACGTGAATTATGTTAGTTCACAATGTAGATGCAATACAATTGAATGTTTAACAAAGACTTGACTAATGAATATATATTAAAAACTATGGTTTTATTAATTGATTTTAGGAATATAGTTATAAAAAAAAAAAAAAAAAAACTTTACAAATTATATTAATTAAAAGTATACCCGCGCGCCTTTAATATATCACGTTTTGACTAAATAATAACATTATTTTGACTCCCATCATTCGATTTCGATACATTTTCATTTACTTATTTTATTATGTTTTGATTATTTTATTATTAGTTGCTTTTATAAATTAGGGTTTGAGATCATGTTCACAATAGTTAAAAGTAACTTGAATAATATTTCTTTAGAAACAAAATAACATTTATTACATATACACAGAATGGTACTCATCAATAATTATACCACAACTTTCACATCTATTAGAGTTTTTAAAACATGATGAACAAATAATGATATGCCCACATGGTAAATATAAAATATTGACTTTATTAATTAAACAACTTGAACATGTAAGATATTGTTTTTGTACTTCATCCAGTTTATCCTTGATTTTTATTTCGATTTTATCTGCATTATCAATGTAGGATTGAATAAAATCTCGATATTTGCCAAACCTGAAATCCATGCATACCCAGAATATATTAAGCATATTAATTTCTGTAGGATTTATATTATTTAGAAATAATATACAACTAGATAATTTCATTAGTGACTTTTTGAAACCGAATAATTCTACGAGAATTTGAATGTTGTGATGTTTAAAAGACTTATTTATTTTGATAGTAATAAATAATCATAGGTTTCTGTGAACAGTCTATCGATTATTAAAAATGTCTGATTCCATTCAATACTGAATTCTGGTATCTTAATTTAGAAGATTAATACAATTAATAAAAATAAAATAAAACCTCTGTATGATTTAAAAGTGATTCTGAAATATCTAATGTCATTTTATGAGAGTAAATATTATTTAACACTATATATATATGCGTGTGTGTGTGTTTTCAATGTCTTTGTTACACATTAATAATATTATTAAACATTGCACGCACATGACTTATAAAGATATGGTCAATAGGAGCGCATGAATAATAAGGACATTATCAATATAAGAGCGTTAGTAACAAGCACATGAAACATAGGAAATTATTAATAAAATCTTGTAATAATAATAATATTAATATTAATAAAATAATAATGGAATAAAAATTACAAAATATATACTACTTATAAAAGTAAGTAGATAGATTATATTTAAACAATGATTAAAAATTCCGTGACCTTGAAAATTTTTTGAATGACCTTGACCTACTTTTGAATGACCTTGAAAAAAAAATAATATTTCAAAAAATAATAATAAAAATAATAATATTTATAAAAATAATAATAAAATAATAATAAAAATAATAATATTTATAAAAAATAATAATAAAATAGAATAAAATTTACAAAATATATACTACTTATAAAAGTAAGTAGACATATTATAATTGAAAAATGATTAAAAATAATATGACCTTGAAAAAATATGATGAGTCATCCAATGACCTTGACCTACTTTTGAATGACCTTGACCTACTTTTGAATGACCTTGAAAAATTATGATGAGTCATCCAATGACCTTGACAATAATAATAATAATAATAATAATAATAATAATAATAATAATAATAATAATAATAATAATAATAATAATAATAATAATAATAATAATAATAATAATAAAAATAAAAATCATGATAATAATAATAATACTTATAATAATAAATAATAAAAATCATGATAATAATAATAATAATAACAATAATAATAATAATAATTAGAATAATAAAAATAATTATAATAATAATAATAATAATAATAATGTGTTTTATTTGTATATAGTTTTTATTAATTATAGTAATAATATTAATAATAATAATAATAATAATAATAGTAATAATAATAATAATAGTAATAAAATAGTAATAATAATAGTAATAATAATAATAATAATAATAATAATAATAATAATAATAGTAATAATAATAAAAAAAATAGTAATAATAATAATATTTATAAAAAATAATAATAAAAATAATAATATTTATAAAAAATAATAATAAAATTAAATTTACTAAATATATACTACTTATAAAAGTAAGTAGATATATTATAATTAAAAAATGATTAAAAAATCCGTGACCTTGAAAAATATATGTACTTTTCAACATAGAAAAAATTTTGAAAAAAATTTTTGAATGACCTTGAAAATATATGTACTTTTCAACGTAGAAAAAAAAAGAAAAAAAAAGAATGACCTTGACCTACTTTTAAATGACCTTGACCTTGAATGACCTTGAAAAATAATAATAATAATAATAATAATAATAATAATAATAATAATAATAATAATAATAATAATAATAATAATAATAATAATAATAATAATAATAATAATAATAATATTAATAATAATAATAATAATAGTAATAATAATAATAATAATAATAATTATGATAATAATAATAATAATAATAATAATAATAATAATAATAATAATAATAATATTAATAATAATAATAATAATAGTAATAATAATAATAATAATAATAATAATAATTAAATAATTTACAAATATATACTACTTATTTTTTATAAGTAGTAAATTTAAATTTTAAAATGATTAAAAATAATATGACCTTGACCTTGAATGACCTTGACCTTGAATGACCTTGAAAATAAAAATAATACTATTAATAATAATAATACTAATAATAATAATAATATTAATAATAATAATAATAATAATAATAATAATAATAAAATAATTTACAAATATATACTACTTATTTTTATAAGTAGTAAATTTAAATTTAAAAATGATTAAAAATAATATGACCTTGACCTTGACCTTGAATGACCTTGAAAAATAATAATAATAATAATAATAATAATAATAATAATAATAAAATAATTTACAAATATATACTATTTATTTTTTATAAGTAGTAAATTTAAATTTAAAAATGATTAAAAATAATATGACCTTGACCTTGAATGACCTTGAAAAATAATAATAATAATAATACTAATAATAATAATAATAATAATACTAATATTAATAATAATATTAATAATAATAATAATAATAATAATAATAATAAAATAATTTACAAATATATACTACTTATTTTTTATAAGTAGTAAATTTAAATTTAAAAATGATTAAAAATAATATGACCTTGACCTTGAATGACCTTGACCTTGAATGACCTTGAAAATAAATGTACTTTTAAACATAGAAAATTTTTTGAAAAAATGATGAGTCATCCAATTACCTTGAATGACCTTGACCTACTTTTCCATGACCTTGAATGACCTTGAATGAGTCATGGTCTTTGTTTTAAAATTTTGATGAGTCATCCAACGACCTTGAATGAGTCATGGTCTTTGTTTTAAAATTTTGATGAGTCATCCAATGACCTTGAATGAGTCATGGTCTTTGTTTCAATGACCTTGAATGAGTCATTGTCTTTGTTCTAAAAAAAATTTGTACTTTTAAACTTAGCGCAAAAAAATTTTTTTGCCGGGGGGGGGTATGTGAGCTAGATGGCCTCTGAGCTAGAGGGCCGGTATCCCACTACTCTTTAGGTAAAGAGTTTTATAATAGTAAAGTTAGAGAAATTATCAAAGGAATAAATCATTACTCTGTATTTTCTCAATTTAAAGCTGCCCACGTGGAAAGATTTAATCGAACTCTAAGAGATCGCTTGAAAAAATATTTCGTATATAAAGGAAATAAAACCTGGATAAATGTTTTACAGAAAGCAATTTATAGCTACAATTATTCGCCACATAGGGGTTTAAATGGAATGCGACCAATTGATGTTTATTCAACGAATAATATGGATAATTGGATATCACAACAATCTGATTCTATCATTAAAAAGCCTAAATATAAAGTGGGTAATCACGTTAGAATAAGTAAAATCAGTGCTTCTCCATTCATCAAGAATTTCGACAACAATTGGAGTGATGAAGTATTTCAAATCTCAGAAATTGATATGAATCAGAATCCAGTAATGTACTTTATCAAAGATGATGAAAACAATCAAGTTAATGGAAAATTCTACGAACAGGAACTCCAAGTTATAGAAACCCCTACTGTATTCAGAATTCAAAAGATATTAAAAACCAAGAATGTTGGTAAATATAAACAATACTATGTTAAATGGCATGGATATGAAACTCCAACTTGGATATCTGAAAATCAATTAATTAAATAAATATTATGAAAGAAAACCAGTTTTATATGATTTTACCTAGTAATAGTTGTCCTCTTATTTTTCCTAATAATGAAGCTAGTAATTTTAATGTCGAATTTCAAAATCCTATTTACTTGGATGGTGAGTGGGAAGTTGCTTTGATTGATTTACTTTTGTGTATAAAACATTTCCGTTTTATAGTAATTCTTACCTAAGTTATGAAACGATGAAGAGTGGTACTGAAGTAAAATATTTGAAAATAAATAATCAAAATGAAACTTATGAATTAATAAATTCTAAACATACCCCTGATGTCGATGTTTTTATTGAAAAATATGAGAACTTGGTTATTGTCTGTCCACATGTTCCATTTAAAGTAACATTCCCTGACATTCAACATGCGTTTAGTTTTGGATTAAAATCTATATCCGTCATTAATGAAGATGATCATTGTCGATTAAAATTACCAAAGTTTACAGATGATGGTGTTATGGAACAATTCGGGATAATTATAAGTTATGAAGAAAAAACAATATTTGAAAAATATTTTGAAGATAATTTACTCATAAACACATTATCTGAATTACAAGGACATTTAATGTCATTTATTCCGTCTCCGTTTAAAGAACTAAAAATTGAAAACAATGAATTGGTTAAAATAAAACTTGCAGATAACATTTCAAAAATATATTTTTGACAACAATTTAATCAAAACCTTAGGATTAAATAAACAAACTTTTAGTGATAAAGACATCGTTGGTAATAAAGTTCCAAGATTATTACATCATCATCAACAAATGTTCATTTAGTCGAATATTATTGAACCAATAACTGTTGGAGATGTTAGAGTTCCTCTATTAAAATCTATTTGGGTTAAAAACTATGAACAAGGGGAAATTGTACAATTAGAAATGAAGAATCCAATGTATTTACCAATTTCAACTTCAACTATAAACAACATTGAAATTAATATTCGCGATGATAGTGGAAAATTAATTAAATTTAGTAAAGATACCAAAACACATTTATCAATACATTTTAGAAAAATAAATGAATAAAGAATTTTACATAAATCTACCGAGTAATAGTTGTCTTCTTACTCATCCAAATAATAAAGCTGATAAATTTAATGTTGAATTTCAAAATCCTATTTACTTGGAAGGTGAATGGCAAGTTGCTCTGACCGATTTCACTTTTGTATACAATAATTTTCCATTTTATAACAACTCAAATATTAAATATAGTAAGAGTACATTACATACAAGTTATGAATATTTTTACTATAACGATGCAAATAATGAATATACAATTAGTCACGACTCTATATTTTATCTAGTATACATTGATGGAAATACTTTAAATATTAATTGTAAATATTTTCCATTTAAAATTTCATATGATAGTATTGCAGAAGCTCAAAAATTAGGATTTAATAAAAAAGAAATAAATTTTATTGAAAACTTGAATCAAATTAAAATTCCTTCAAATAATCGTAAAATAAAGTTTGACACAATTCGATTAACTATAAATTATTTTTACGATGTCGAGTATACAGATAAATTTGAAGAAAATTTAATCATTACTAATTTATCACAAATAAATGATCAATTAATGACTTTTTATCCGCATCCATTTAAATCTTGCGAAATTGAACAAGAAAGATTAGTCAAAATTGAATTGGAAGATGATGTCAGTAAAGTTAAATTTAGTAAATTTTTGGCTCAAAGTTTGGGATTAAGTGAAGAATCATATTCAGAAAAAGTTATTGTTGGATTACGTTTACCAGAAATTTTGCAAAGTAATCAACAAATGATGATCTATACAAATATCATTGAACCTATTCTTGTTGGTGATGTTTTGATACCTCTATTGAAATGTGTATGGGTTGAAAAACATAAAAAGGATGATCTAGTTCAAATTATAGAGAAAAACCCAATGTATTTGTCTGTATCATCAACATATATAAACAATATAGAAATCAATATTCGTGACGATAGTGGAAAATATATATTTGGTAAAGAAGATAAAACTTTTCTTACATTACATTTTCGTAAAATAAATGAGTAATCCTGACATTGTAAATTTTTATAGTAGTACTCAATCTGGTGGAGAATTACCATATTTTATAGGTAAACAATATGGAACCGGTTGGTTGAAAACAATAGGTAGATTTGCATTACCTATTCTTAGACGTATAGGCAATTTCGGTATGAAAACGGCAAATGACGTAATAAATAATAATTCTGATTTTTTACCTGCTTTAAAATCAAATGCAATATCTGAATTTAAAGAATCTTTACCTAGTGTTATGCAAACTTTACCTAGTGTTATTAATAAAGTAAGTGATGTATTTAATCATGAAAATGAACAAAAAGGAGGGACACTTAAGCGTAGAAAGATTATGAAGAAACATATAAACAAAAGAATGAGAGGATTCGGAACTATATTTGAAAAATGATTAGTGCAAAATCTGAATTATGTCTTTTTGATAGACCATCCCCTCAAGCCGTGATTGAACATGGTTCATTTGAAGATATTTTCCCAATGAATTCAATAACTGATGCTGGTACCTCTTCGATTCAATTTTACATTAACGGATCACAAACAGAATATTTAGATTTGAACGATACTTTGTTATATATTCAGTTGAAAGTTGTAAATAGCTTAGGTGAAAATATTACACAAGAAGCTGACGTAACAGCAAACAATTTCTTTTTTCAAACTCTTTTTAAAGACGCTGAATTAGTTTTTAATTCTACTAAAATTGAAGGAGCAAATGATAGTTTTGCACACAAATCTCTAATTGAAACTATTATAAATTATAATCAAGATACTAAACATACATCTTTAGGGGGAATGGGTTACACTGAACATGATCTTATGCGAAAAACATGGATTGCAAAATCAAAAGCATTTTCATTATGTTCACCACTCCAATTTGATTTCTTTGATCAACCCAAATATTTGTTACCAGGTGTTAGTGTCCAAATTAAATTAACAAGAACAAATCCAGAAAAAAGTCTGACATGTACTAAATTTGTACCTAAAATAGTATTGCTAGATGCAAAATTAATGGTTAGAAGAGTTCGTGTTGAACCTTCTGTTTTAGCGGGTCATCAAATAGGTCTTGCTACAAGAAATGCAATTTATCCAATGCGAAGCAAAGAAGTTGTTGAATTTTCTTTACCTATTGGATCTTCTTCTTTTTATAAGGAACAAATATTTGGTGATAGGCGATTACCTAATTTTATCCTTGTAACTTTCCAGGGAAATAAAAGATTTAGTGGTTCGTTTTTAGATACATTTACTATGTTTGATCACTTTAACGTTAAGTCAATAACTTTAAGTAAAGGAAGTGATTATCGTGAAAAATATAGTCAAGATTTTGAAAATGATAATTATAGTACAAGTTATATGCAAAGTATTGTTAGGAATATGGGATATCTTAATAAAAATTTGAATTGTGGTATCAGTATGTCAGATTTTAGAAATAAGTATCCATTATTTACATTCATATTGGCTCCAGATTTCGATCTTAACCAAAGTCAGTTACCACAAAGTGGAAATTTAAGATTAGATATAAAGTTTGGATCACCCCTAACTGAATCTGTTACGGTAATTGTATATGGGGTTTTTGAAAAGGAGATTCAAATTACTTCCAATCGAACAGTATTAGTTTGAACTATAAACCAGATTGAGATTTTTTAATTGTCAAGTATGAAGTAAGAATTTTTATTAATTATATATTTTTAAATTATTATTAGTTCTATTCAGATTGATTCTATTGGTAGAAAATTATTGGGAAAAGATTTTCTTGGAGTTTTCCCTCTAGATAAAATTCCATATATCGATGTTAACAAAGCTTTGATTGTAAATACTCAATCATCTAATCTCAGTGGCGAACATTGGCTTGCAATTTATGTAAAACCAAATAAAATAAATGTATTTGATCCAATGGGTTTCTATTATCCCCCTATATTAATTAATAAACTAGAATCAATGTTAATGCCAATTGAATACAATCGAATTCGTTATCAAAATCCGATGACAAAAACATGTGGACAGCATTGTTTAGCTTGGTTAAAAACAATGAAAAAATAAATGAATTTATTGAATAAAGTTTCTTTTCAAAATTGTTTTTTAATTAAAAATGTAATGAAAGATGCATTATGTAATATTCCTTTTAAAGGATTAAGTTCAGAGGATTATATGTATTTAAATGTTTTTGATGTTATGTAATTAAGTGTGTTTTATAAACTAAATTTTAATTGGTCCATCATGTAATCACTTACATTTTTGTTAATATATAACTGAATGCATTTTTTAAAAAATTCACTTTTATCAAATACCAAACTTTAGTAAGTTTTTTATCATATATTTAGTTATTTTTATTTTTCTTTTTAGAAAATGGAATCTATCAATAATATAATTCAAGAATTAAAATCGTTAATAAAAATTACCAACAAAAATGTTAAAATTCAGAGTCGCAAAAGTAAAAGAGTTAAATGTAAGTACTATTAAATTTTTACTATTATAAAATGATAATTTTTGAATTAAATTTAATATTAACATTTTATTAATTTAAACACAAAAATTAAAAATAATATGATAAAAAACTATGACGAATAAAGTTAAATAAATTTTATTTAAATACATTTGGCTTCAATAATTTTCCAAATTGGTCGAATAGTCTGGTTTCCTTCTTTATATCCTTGAATTCTTATTTTAATCATAAAATGTTCATTTTCTTTTTTATTTTCATAATTACATTCTTTTTCACAATTCATAAAAGTGAATTGTTCATTAAAACTAATATCTTTGTTGATGGCTCGTAATAACTCTGTTATATTTTTTCGATCAATTTCACCAATTTCACCAACTTTCATATTATATAGGCTTTGTTTCAATGTTGTTGGTTCCTATTAAAATTTATTAATAATATTACTTTTAATAAAAATACTTACTCTAAATGAATAGATGATTGGAAATTTTAAATATTCCATTGAATATTGTAAATACATTACTGGTAAATTTCTGCTTAAACTGATAGCATTTATGGAATTTTCCTCAAGAATTAACTTGATAGCTTCTTTTCTAACCGAGGTTTCTATAAAAAACAATTAATGAATAATTACATAATATTAAAACCATTTACTTTTATTCATTTTATGATTTTAAACTATTTTAAACTACTTATATAAGATTTTCAAAATAAAATTAACCAATCAAATTCATTTATTCATTGTGTGTAAAATTAATTTAATGTTTAGTGATTTATTTTAACGATTTTTAATGATTTATTTTAATGATTTTATACTTATATATTTAAATTTTTCTTTTATTATAACAGGTAACCTTTACCCAAATTTTTGCAATTCTCCACAACATGATGGAAATTGTGATACGATTATGGAGAATTATTATTCTCATACCTATAATCACATCACCTATTTTATTTGCCCCACGTGTAAAACCACCCATAAAATGAATTATACCGACTTTTATTTAAAGCATAAGGAACATTTAACACAGTTTAACTGTAAGCGAAAATATATTTTTAAATTACCATTGAATGATAATAATAATAATAATAATAATAATAATAATAATAATAATAATAATAATAATAATAATAATAATAATAATATTACAAAAAATAAAAGAAAAACAAATAATAATATTAATAATCCACGCTCTTCGAAAGTTCCTAAAGTTATAGAAACTATCATACTTTCAGACTCTGACGAATCAAAGACGGATGATGATGTAATAATCATTTCTGATTCAGATGATGTTTTTCCTGTTGATATTCCTTCTGTTAATCAACATGGTGGCTCGATAGTACCTATTGTTAATTTTGATTTAAATCAATCACATGCCATTGTTAGAATGGATGTTTCGAATTTAAATTTAAAGTTAATTACAGTACCCACACAGTTAATTAATAAATTAAATAATGTTATCAATCAAATGGGATCTGTTAAGATTCAATTTTGTATTGATGTAGAGTTTGAAAAAGATGGAGAATTTCAATCTTTCATCATTTCAAACTCTGCCAGAATAATGAATGATTCATTTTTAGATGAAGGTGCTACTCTTCTTGACGAAAAAATAACATTAATTAATGATAAAGGTAGTAACTGGGTTATAAATAAAATAAAAGAAATTCATTTTGTTCTTACCAAGTTTTCACAAATAAATCGGCTGAGTGGTCATGGATTTATTCCAACACCATTATCATTATTAAATAAACATTGTACTGTAAATGTTGCTAATTCCGATAATTTATGCTTTATTTACAGTATTTTAGCTATTTTAAATCATGAAAATATAGGTAACCATCATAGAAATGAAACCTTTAGCTACAACACATCTGAGCTTGACTTTTCACCTTCGGATTTACCTATGAAACTTTGTGACATTCCAAAATTTGAAGCTAAAAATCAAAATCTTTCAATTAATGTTCTTACGTATGATGAAAATAATTTAATTAATGATTTTTCTAACCCTGAAGTTTTCAAACACCCTTATGTCGAAATAATTCATCGTTCTAAAGTTGTTGGGGGACAACCCATTAATTTAATTTTATTAGAAAGCCTTGATTCCTATCATTATATCGCTGTTACTAAATTAGATAGGCTTTTAAATTATAGGAATCATTCTTTTACTGATACTAGAGTTCAAAGTATATGGTGCCATCGATGTCTAAATGGTTTTCGCAATATAATTTCATTAAATAAACATAAAGGGTTGTGTGATAAAAATCAATTAGCCACAACTCTTTATACTTTACCTTTAAATAAAAACTTGGAATTTAAGAATTGGGCTAAAACTGTTACTCCTCCTTTCGTCCTTTATGCTGATTTTGAGGCTATCTTACCTTCAGATGATATATATTTTCAAATACATATGCCGATTTCAGCCGGTTTACTTTTAATTAACAATTTTACAGGTGAAAAATCATACAAGAGTTTCCTGGGTGATGATTGTGTAGTTAATTTTCTACAAGAAATAAATAATATTTCGATTAATACTGTTTTACCCTTTTATCAAAATAATTATAAAAAGAAAATAATATTAACTGACTCAGACATTCTTTCGTTTTCTTCGGCAACTTGTTGTTATTTGTGTAATAAGATTTTATCAGTACCGGTTAAGGACCATGATCACTTTACTGGAAAATATTTGGGAGCAGCTTGTTCAAAATGTAATATTTCTCGACAAGTAAGGTTTGAATTTCCAGTTGTTTTTCATAATTTGAGAGGGTATGATCTTCACCATATCCTCAAGTATGGTATGAGTGATTTTAAAATGTGGGAAATAAGTTGTATTCCTGTAACAAGTGAAAAGTTTCTTTCTTTGTCAGCAAGAATCAGTGGATTAACTGTAAAATTCATTGATTCTTGTCAATTTATTAATAGTTCATTAAGTAATGCAGTTAAAACATTGACAACTCTTCCTTTAACTCGTTCGGAATTTGTAGGTAGTATTATCGATACTAAAGGCATTTTCCCTTATAACTTTGCAACTTCTCAAGAAGTGTTAGAAACTACATATGAACTTCCACCGATTTGGGAAGATGTAACTGAAGCCGAATATAGTAAGGCTCAATCTATTTGGGAAGAAACCAATTGTAACTCTTTACTAGATTATATGATGGTTTACCTCAAACTTGATGTTTTTCTTTTGGCTGACTTTTTTCAGCAATTTCGTTCAAAGTCCTTAACTCATAACCGATTGGAACCACTTAAACTTTTATGGAATTCCCGGTATGTCTTGGGCATCGGCTCTTATGACTCTTGATGAACCAATTGAACTTCTCACTGATATGGAGATGTATAATTTTTTCGAAGGGGGAATCCGTGGAGGATTAACCTTTGTTAATAAACATCACGTAGTATCTGATGACAACACCGAACTGCTTTACATTGACATCAATAATCTCTATGGTTGGGCTTTAAGTCAACCATTACCATATGGAAATTTTGAATGGGTCACTGATACTAATCAATTAAATAATTTAATTAGTTTTTTGAATAAGGATCTTGAATCACTGTCATTTGCTGTCACATTTGAAGTAGATTTAGAAATCCCAACATTTCTTCATGATAAACTTAATGATTTTCCAGTAGCTGCTGAAAAGATGTGCACTCCGGGTTCTAAGGTTGAGAAGTTAATGCTAACGCATTATCCAAAGAAGAATTATGTTCTTCATTGGAGACTTTTGCAGCTTTTTGTTTCTTTACAAATTAAAATTACACATGTACATAGAGCTATTAAATATAATCAAAAATCAATATTTAAAAAGTATATAGACACTAACACACAACTTAGAGCGCAATCAACCAATGACTTAGATAAAAACTATTATAAACTTTTAAATAATAGCCTCTACGGAAAAACAGTTGAAAATCTTAAAAAACGAATTAATTTAAGATTATGTAATTCTGCAAACAAATTAATTAATTATTGCTCAAAACCAACTTTTCGAAAATCATTTAAAATCGACAATGATTTGGTCTCTGTGTTATTAAATAAGGAATCGGTGTGTTTAGATCGACCGAGTTACATTGGACAAACTGTACTCGATTTATCTAAACTTAGGATGTATCAATTACAATATATAAAGTTAGAAAAATATCGAAACGAATTCACTTGTGAAATTAATATAGTTGCTGGGGACACTGATTCCTTTTTTCTAGAAATTAAGAATTGTAAGTTAGACATTCTTTTATCTGCTATGGTTCGTGATAATCTCCTCGATACTTCTAATTATGACCCAAAACATCCCTTGTATAGTAGGAATCTTGATTCTGTCATTGGAAAGTTCAAAGACGAGAATAAAGGACATAAATACAAGGAGTGGGTGTTTCTTCGTCCAAAATGTTATAGCCTCTTGTCTGAAGTTAAAAGTATCAAAGCTAAGGGTATAACATTGAAGGGTACTGACTTAAAACATAAGTCATACCTAGATTGCTATAACAAAAACTTAATTTTTTCTGTACCACAAACTCGTATTACTAGTAAAAAACATCAATTATTTACAATTAAAAACAGTAAAACTGCATTAACAAATAATGATAATAAAAGGGTTTGGGTGGGGAAAAATATAAGTGTGGCATATGGTCATTATAGAGGAGGTGATGTGGTTTTAGGTAACAGTCCAGAAGAATTTTCAGAGTTTAATGAAGAATATGACGATTATGAAGAATTTTGAATGAATAAATTATTTGAAAATATTCTTTGTTTTTGTATATTTTTGTTGATGTTTATAATTTTTATGTTTTTAAGTTAGTATAATTTTTATTAAGTATTAAAAAATGTCAAAAGGTAAATCCATATATTGTTGGCCGAAATGAGTAAAACATATTACTCGGATATTTTTGATTTGAAATAAAAATTAATCTTTTTTAATCTTGTCAATAAAAATATTTGTGGGGATTAAAAGTTTTTTTTTTTTTTTTTCATTCATTAAAACAAATAAAATGTTAATAATAATAAAATAATAATATTGATATGAAATAATAATAATAATAATAATAATATAAAATATATAATTAAATGAAAATAAAAAATAATTATTTAATTCACTTCATTAAAACAAACAATTTAATTTAAAAATATATTATTTAAAAAATAAATAATTAACTTGATTAAAACAAACAATTAAATTTAATAATAATATAATTAAAATATAAATAAATAATATTATTGACTTAAACAAATAATTAAATAATAATATAATTAAAATATAAATTAATAATATTATTGACTTAAACAAATAATTAAATAATAATATAAATAAAATATAAATAAATATTATTATTGACTTAAACAAATAATTAAAGTAAATAAAAATAATAATGATTTTTATTCGAGCAAATATATTTAGGCTTTTTAGTCGACAGGCGAATTGAGCCATTTTTGATTGATAATGAAAAAATACTTAGGCTTTTATATAATATTTTTAGGTTCTCGGGTTTGAACCAATTTTATTCGAAAATAATCATCAGTACGATCAATCATAGGCGATTTAAGCCAATTTTTATTTTTTAGGCTTTTAAATCGATAAAAAATACTTAAAGTTTTTTATCATGAATTAAAATTTTTCAAAAAATTTAAATTTGATCATTAAAACAAATAATTAAAAAAAAAATTTTTTTTTTCATTCATTAAAACAAATAATTAAAAAAAAATTTTTTTTCATTCATTAAAACAAATAATTAAAAAAAATTTTTTTTTTCATTCATTAAAACAAATAATTAAAAAAAAAATTTTTTTTTTCATTCATTAAAACAAATAATTAAAATAAAATTTAACACCCCCCCTCCCCCCTAAATTTTTTTTTAGGGGGAGGGGGGTGTCTCGGGAATTTTTCAAGCCAAATATCCACGGGGCATAGTCCTCATATCCCTCTACTGTAAACGTCTTCTTTTTCATGTGGATTATATTAAATCCGGTTTTATATTAAATTTTGACTAAATGGAATTAGTTAAAAAGTAAAAAATTAAACATTTTACAAAATGCCAATTTCTATTAATGCCAAATATCATTATAAGAATAGTCGTAATATTTATTAGAATGGCATTTAGAAAACCATGGTAATACTATTATGAATAATCATACTATTAGTTATCCGTTAATGAACTATACATTTTTGATAGGAGAAATATCCGTTATTTGTTACAACAAATACCAGTGCACTCTTTTTTTATCAACAATAATTCCTAAGAGCTCACAACGTTTGTCAGGGTTTCAAGGGATAACAATGGGAATTTATCATTTCTATTTAGTACGGATTCTAATATATTCAGTATGTATTTGAAAAAAGGAAAATTGTTATCTAAATATAATAAATTGATAATATTATTATACAATTATATATAATCTATAAAAGATATGTAGCTTTTGTTATTTACATTATTAACCAATCAAATGCCATTTAATTTATAATTAAATTTTCAATAGTTCTATTTTATTCTACATTTTATATGAAGATTAAGTTAAATTAAAATGATGAAAATAGAAAATAAAATGAAAGAAATGCATTGTCCTATCGCTCAAAAGCGTAAGTTAAATCCAACAGATGAAGAGTGGCAGACAAGACCCAAAAAGAGTAGATTGGAGAGAAAATTCCTCCTTCCTAAATCTCTGAGATCCAGGAAACCACAAAGAGAGAAATCACCAAGCATAACAAATGCGCCAGAAACTAATTTACCAACCGAGAGGCCGGCAGCCAAATTACCTGCTGCTACCAGTAACATCTTTAAAGAATCATCAAGAACAATTCTAAAAGCAAATATAATGAAAAATAAAGAATTTAGATCGTGTACTAAACGACGGCCATCAGAATTCGTCAGACACAAGAGAGGGGCAGAAGAGCTCAACAAGTCAGCAAATAAGGTAATGAAATTGGATCTCACCGAATCCAGCAAACCATTCAATAAATCTCATAAATTAATTAGGAAACCTAAAGTTGAGGATAAAGAGAATATGGATAATAAGAAGATAAAAGAAATGAATGAAATGAGATTGAATGGCAACCTCGCCTTGAAAAATAAAGATTACGAACTTGCAATTCAGTTCTATACAAAAGGATTCTCCATTGATCCGAAATTCCAAAAATATAATTCATTATTGCATTCAAATGCCGGGTATGGTCATATGCTGATGGACAATCATTTAGAAGCTATTAGATCCTTTGAAATGGCCGTCTTACTCGATGGAAACAATATCAAAGCTAAACGGCGCAAGATTATATGTTTGATAAAAACACAAAGATTCGATGAGGCAGAGAAAGAAGTAAAAGAATTATTGCTAACAAATAGCTGCGAGGAAGATAAAAACCTTTTGAATGAAGTCCTGAATAAAAAGGCGGAATATTTCATAGAGGATAGCGATAAAAACAAAAGTGAAATTGCTTATTTGAAAGCTCTGAAAAGTCTCACAAATCTCATTGAGAGCAATGAGACTGACGGATTGCTGATCAAAAGAGCAGAAGTGTTTATGCACCTCAACAGGTTATCTGAAGCCCTGATAGATGTAGAAAAGGCAATGAAAAATGAAAAGTCGGAACTCGGCATTCAATTAGTAAAGAATATTTATATTAGAAAAGGTCTGGCTCACATAGAACGAAGCGAATTTCAAGAAGCGATGGAAAGCTATAATAACGCAATCAAATACGCACCTCATGACGTGAGCCTTTATGAAACCCGGGCAAGAATTGCAGAACAAATGAATGATTGGGTCACAATAATCATTGACACGTCTCACGCCATTGAAATGGGATCCACAGATACAAACAATTGGGTTCTTAGATCGAAATGTTTATTGAAAGAAGAACTTTATAAAGAAGCTTATAAAGACGCTTCATTGGCTTACAGTCGCACTCGGTGTCCAGAAACAGCAATGCTAGTTCGTGAAGCAGGAGAAGGAATATTAAGGAATTCAACAGAAACATTTTATGACGTGCTTGGAGTGAAATTTGGTGCCAGTAATAAAGATGTGAGGAAAAGATATTTGAAATTATCCCTGAGATATCATCCGGATAAATGGTCGAGAGTTAATGAGTATTTCAGAAATGCTTCTCAGGAGAGGTTCAAGAAAATCTTGGAAAGCTACAAAACTTTATCAGATCCCGCACTGAAAATGGTTTATGATATGAGCATTCCTCGGCCGTCGAGGCGCTTTTGAAAGGTTTCTGAGTTTATATGATTCATATTTATTTGATATTTATATTCAATTTTTTCAATTTTTTTAAAAATAATTATTTAATCATATTCTGTAACAAATTAAAATTATAACTATTATTATTATTATTATTATTACTATTTAAATATAATTATTATTAATGTTATTATAAAATAGCCTATTAGGAAACCGGAAAGCTTTCTAATTTAATGAACAGAAAATTTATTATTTTATTATTGCCTTTAAAAAATTTTTCTTGTTTTCTTAGTATTTGTACTCTTAGCTCTATAAAATTCTGATAGCCTAATTAAAAACTTATTTAATCTTTTGCCCTTCGCATCAAGTAAATTAAAAAAAGAAAACACATTTGCACATCATTTATTGATTTGCACTTCCTAACTCTGACAATCAATCAAGTGGCTTGAAACGTAGTTACTGTTAGCTTTGCATTCAGGTTTCGTGGCCAAATAATAGCAGTAGCACGCGCGGCAATGATCCGATAAGTAATAAGCGGCATAAAAGCACACTGAAACTGCATTATTTCCCGACTGGTCATTAGTTATATACGCCTGATAGGATTCCTCACAGTTTGGGATCCAGGAATTATCAATTGGGATTTTTGCACAGGTTTGGGCCTCACTTCTACCAATTGAATAGACTGCGATCATGACGCTATAAAAGAATTAATTAATTAATTTAATTTAATTAATAAATATTAAATTAACCTCAATAAAATAAACTTGTTCATTTTTATGTTATTGATAAATACTGATTGAGTTTGAATGTTTTATAGTAAATTTGGGGTCGGAATATCCTTTAATCTTTTCTATTTGTATCGGAACATGTGCTTTGATTGGGGATTTGGTCTTCAGTGCTCTTGAACTGGTGGCACAGCTAATCTGCAGCAATTAATTTTGATTGCACTTGTCGGTTTCAAATTAATAATAATAATAAAAATAATAACAATAATTATTCTGATACTCTTTATATAATATTAAAATAAAATGTGGGTCTCAAAATCATAACTTATATGGTTTTAGAGAACCGAAGTTTAAACAGTAAAGCTAAAATCATGATCAGTCCAACCAAATGCGGAATGCTTGCATACAATTTGTAAATTTTGTGCATCTCAGTCGACAATGAATAATTATTCGATGATGTCGTTATTATTATTATTATTATTATTATTATTATTATTATTATTATTATTATTATTATTATTATTATTATTATTATTATTATTATTATTATTATTATTATTACTATTATTATTATTTTTATTATTATTATTACTATTATTATTATTACTATTATTATTATTATTATTATTATTATTATTATTATTATTATTACTATTATTATTTTTATTTTTATTATTATTATTACTATTATTATTATTACTATTATTATTACTATTATTATTATTATTATTTTTATTTTTATTATTATTATTATTATTATTATTATTATTATTATTATTATTATATTATTATTACTATTATTATTATATTATTATTATTATTATTATTATTATTATTATTATTTATTATTATTATTATTATTATTATTATTATTATTATTATTATTTATTTTTATTATTATTATTATTATTATTATATTATTATTTTTATTTTTATTATTATTATTATATTATTATTATTACTATTATTATTACTATTATTATTATTATTATTTTTATTTATTATTATTATTATTATTATTATTATTATTATTATTATTACTATTATTATTACTATTATTATTATTATTTTATTTTTATTATTATTATTATTATTATTATTATTATTATTATTATTATTATTATTATTATTATTACTATTATTATTATTAGTTTGAAACCGACAAGTGCAATCAAAATTAATTGCTGCAGATTAGCTGTGCCACCAGTTCAAGAGCATTGAAGACCAAATCCCCAATCAAGGCACATGTTCCGATACAAATAGAAAAGATTAAAGGATATTCCGACCCCAAATTTACTATAAAACATTCAAACTCAATCAGTATTTATCAATAACATAAAAATGAACAAGTTTATTTTATTGAGGTTAATTTAATATTTATTAATTAAATTAAATTAATTAATTAATTCTTTTATAGCGTCATGATCGCAGTCTATTCAATTGGTAGAAGTGAGGCCCAGACCTGTGCAAAAATCACAATTGATAATTCCTGGATCCCGAACTGTGAGGAATCCTACCAGGCGTATATAACTAATGACCAGTCGGGAAATAATGCAGTTTCAGTGTGCTTTTATGCCGCTTATTACTTGTCGGATCATTGCCGCGCGTGTTACTGCTATTATTTGGCCACGAAACCTGAGTGCAAAGCTAACAGTAACTACGTTGCAAGCCACTTGATTGATTGTCAGAGTTAGGAAGTGCAAATCAATAAAATGTGCAAATCAATAAATGATGTGCAAATGTGTTTTCATTTTTGGTTTTGATTCGATGCGAAGGGCAAAGGATGAAATGCGTTTACAAGTTATTGATAATTTTATCAGTTAACTGATGTTGAAATGCCAGTCAAATTAGTATTTGCTAGTCATTCGGATTTGATGGAGAAAAATAATCGCTTTCCTCAATTCATTTTCATTCTTTTTATCTCGGAATTGTGTTCTAAACAACTTTCAACTCTAGAACGTCTTCTGGACATTTTACATTTCGAAATAAATTCTTTAAGTCACACAGAATTATTAGTTCTAATTTCCTGAAGCTTTCTTACCAGTCAGAGGTTCCCTGAGATTTGCTCAGGATTAATCGTAAATTATCATTAAACTCAAATTTTCTAAGAGCACTAAAATCCTTTGCAAATTTAAAATATTGCTTTTCTATTTCCGTCTTTTGCAGCATTTCTAGACTAGTTCTCTGGAATTCAATTTTGCAGTCTCCATTTGTCTTGTGTTGTCCAAATAACTCACCCATCCTAATGTCAGGTTTCAAATACGTAGCTTTAATTATGTATGCAAAATATTTGAAAGGTTTACATTTTAAACAAGGTTTACATGTGTTTCACCCAATGGCAATAAATTGAAACAAAAGCCTTGAATTTAAAAAATAAAGACTTTTGCACAAAAAGTTAAGAAACGCCTTTCAAATTTATGGAACTTTTAAGGGGTAAGGCAATTGGTAATGTAATTTAGGAAATGTTACTCATTTTTGCATTTGTTGTCCATCATATACAGTGCTTCTATATTCGACTTTTATTCTTTCATTTGCAAGTTATTGTTATTGAGAAATTATTATGAATTCAAAGAAAAACATTTAAGAGCAACCAAAATTCCCCCATACTCAAATCCAGCAACATTAACTACAATAAAATTGTATTTTTTAAAAACAAAGGATTATATTTTAATTTCAAGGCAAGAAGAATTTGTTATCACCACAAGGCATATTGGCAACTTGCACCTTTCGTCTTTGGTCATTTACTTTTTCTACCATATCAGCATCAGAAATTTTTTCATACAAAGATTCGTATTCAGAATATTGAATGGACTTCTTTTTATGTCTCGGGCAGTCAATGAAATCCAGATTTCGGTTGAGACATATTTCAACAGCACTTAAATACCATCGGTTCTAGATTTTATTATTATATTATATTATTATTATTATTATTATTATTATATTATTATTATTATTATTATTATTATTATTATTATTATTATTATTATTATTATTATTATTATTATTATTATTATATTATTATTATTATTATTATTATTATTATTATTATTATTATTATTATTATTATTATTCTTATTATTATTATTATTATTATTATTCTTATTATTATTATTATTATTATTATTATTATTATTATTATTATTATTATTATTATTATTATTATTATTATTATTAGTATTATTATTATTATTAGTATTATTATTATTATTAGTATTATTATTATTATTATTATTGGAGGTTAGAAGTTTTATAATCTAAATAATTGGTTACGTAATAATATTACGAAATTCAAATAATTAGTTTATCGTGAATTTATCAAACATTTTATAAATATTAAAACTTTCATTGTTTAAAATATTATGTGAAAAATAAAATATATTTTACCTCAATTTTGACGCATTCTAATGTTGATTTGACTTGAAGAACGCTTTGGATTGCGTTTACAACATCAGAAGTCTACAATTATTATTATTATTATTATTATTATTATTATTATTATTATTATTATTATTATTATTATTATTATTATTATTATTATTATTATTATTATTATTATTATTATTATTATTATTATTATTATTATTATTATTATGACTATTATTATTATGACTATTATTATTATTATTTTTATTATTATTATTATTATTATTATTATTATTATTATTATTATTATTATTATTATTATTATTATTATTATTATTATTATTAATTATATCATAAAAGTGTAAAATACATTATAGGATTCATCGGTACTCTGAACAATTTGGCTACTGGAGAAGATACTGTTGAAAATTTATAAATTAATATAAGAAGGTAAGGATAGCATTGAACCTTTTAATTGCAATTTTTGATTTCAAATTTAATCCAGTTTGGAAGTAAGACAACTCATTCGTGAATATAGGGTCATCTAGTGAGCATGTTCCATGTTTTGACCACTCGTGGGTCCAGAATGGGATAGGGTTCTCAAAGTTTAATAGATTTGGCCATTCAACAGTTAAGGTTGAATAAATATCCTAGAAATCAGAAATAAATATAGTCACATCATTATGTGAATAGAACTTCAATATTTTGGGCATTGAATTTCTGACCTGGGTAACAATTAACTGGGAATGCACCGACAGTTCTACTAGGCCTGAATATGATGAGGTAAAGCCGTTAGACTTCACTAACACAATAATAATATCATTACCACAATCCATGGATTGTCCACGAACTGATTGCATCGGATGGAAAATGACACTGGAATGTAAAGCATTAAATGGAATGGAATAATTCTTTGTTACTTTATTGAATTTACAGAATGTAGACGCCCATGTCTGTGTAAAGACCAGGTAGTCCCACTCCGTATGTGGACGGGCCTGAAGTTCCACACAAACTATCGTAAGAATCAAAACGAACTTTCTATTTTTAAAATTATTAAAAAATTTTATTCAAAATATCTCATCCTACCCAATTGATGATGGCATCGACAAATAATAAAGGAATTAATAAAATTTTTCCAATTCATTTAAACAAATGAATTTTATCTATCAGCTGATTAATGATGTAATACTGAAATTATTTATAAATCACTTTTAGAAAAAAATTTTAATTTCAATATTCAACTTTTAATGATAATTAATAACAATAATAATAATAATAATAATATTAATAATAATATTAATAATAATAATAATAATAATAATAATAATAATAATAATAATAATAATAATAATAATTAGTTGATTATTTATTCATCCCAATAACTAATAAATATTTCAAGAAATAATTTGAACTATGTGAAAATGGCTTTATTCAAGAAAATCCTTTATTTAAAAAATACAATTGAGTTGGAAAAATCTGACCTCAGGTATGTCCAATCAACTAAGCACAATACTAAAGTTTGACGTAAGGTCGGGCTTAAATTCGAGGTTCAGTCCAATGGATTTATCCCAAGCTTTATAACAAGCACGCAAACTTCAAAATTAAACACTGTTAGTAATGTGTTCTATGAAGATCTGGAATTCACTGAAACGCACGCGTTTGTGCACTGCTTTCCAATTCATTTATTTTTCTGTAATTTATTTCAACCGCTTTCAGGATGCCATTGCTGTTGGTGTACCATGATCTGAGGTGGGTTTCTCTTCCATGGTCTTCCCTAATTTATTTGAGTATCTCTTCCTATTTTAAAAAGTTATTTTTACTGAATCGCTTGATTTCATCTTCAGTTTTATATAGCAACTTAATATCTATAATGTAGATTTTATTATTCCTGTTATTGTTAATCACAAAATCAGATCCGTTTGTATTATTTTGTAAACTATTTACAGTTTCAATATGGTTTTGTATGTAAACAATATCATTTTTTAAAATGCCTGCGACCATCTCCATAAACCAAAGGTCTCTAAACCTTTTATCATTCATACTTCTTCTGAAAGTGAAATTATTGTTCCAACCATTCTTAAAATAACATCAAATCAAAATATGGTTCATGAAAATTATTTCGCTTTGACATTTTTGAAATTTTTATGTACTGTAATAAGTTTTTTTAGAAAAATTATTCATGTAATACTTTTGAAATATCTGTTAAGATGTCGGTTAAGAACCCACGCCGTGAACTTTATCCAAGTGGTTACATGTTTTTCAACTGACAACAACTCCTATAGTAAAAGAAAATTCAATAAACTTATATTTTATACATACATACTTACCGGCCTGGTGATGTAATTTGTTCGAATAAAATAACCACTTTTACATACAAAGTGAGAGAGTAGAAGAAAAAATAAATTTAACACAAACACAACACATAGTAAAAACTGCATACAAGCTTCCAAATGTGCAAATGTTCAATTGAATAACAACTCTATATATCTTACATTTTAAGAAATAATTCTAAAAATCTCATATTTGTTTTAATAAAAAGGAAAATAGTCATTGATATGGCTGATGCATAAATTTCAGCATACTTTCGTTATTTTCGGTTATTCCTTTTGCTATCATGTTGGATTTAAGCGACAACTTGTATTATAATACAAGTTGGCTTGTAAATTCAACTTGATTACAAAAAGAATAGCTGAAACGGTTTATAAAGTTTTTTAGAGGTGAATCAATTATGTAATTGGTGATGAAAATGCATAATTAAAACACCAGTGAAATTTTAATAAAAATCCAAAATGGTATACAAGGGTTTTAAGCATTCTGATAGAGCCATCAATATTATATTGAATATTTTATTACATATATTTTAAGGGAAGTTTTATATTTCAATTCATGTTTTAATGTGCCGCTGGAATATTGCTTGGCATTGGGAACGACATTCAAATGCAAATATTGCGGTACGAGATTTTGTACAGAATGTCTTCGCGGGGAATTTATTGGCCTCATGGCAGATCCGGATAAATGCTTCGTGTGTAGACAAAATAATTGTCACGGTGAAATGATTGACCTACCTCCCGGGAAAGTTGCGGCGGATTATGAAGAGACAAAAAAGAAACAAGGGAAGAAAAAATAGATTTTACGTAACGGAAATATGTAAAATTTTTAGGCCATTTTCATTACATACTTGAAATGAATGTAAATTCTTTTAGGATATTTTTGTTTGGAATTGAGGTTCTCATTGAAAGTCTGATGCGGCTGGTTCTCTACGTAAATGATGTATCAAAATTATTATATTTGATCATTTTGGTCTTCAGTCACATAATTAAGAATAATTATTCATTCATTTTATTCCGTTAATCTCATTGGCTGAAAAAGATAACCGCGCAATCGTTTATTTAATTTTCATATATAAACCTAGAGAAGTGAAAAAATAGGATTTCATTAAAAATAAAATATGAAGGTGGGGCTTGCATATTTATTGAGAACCAGATTTTAATATCGTCCTAAATAACACAAATTTTATATATACTTGTTCAATAGCCTACTTATTTGGGCAAAATCTAAGGGAAAAGATCGGGAGGTTTGCTTGTGATCGAGTCATAGCAAATATGATTCGCATATTTTATGTTTGTTAAAGAAAAAAAGAATATAGAGACAAAGATAGATGGAACAAAGTTGTAGGAAACAAGTTGATTACAATAGCTTATATTAAATTCCTTTAGAGACCTGTAAACAAAATAAACAATCATAATACCGATTTAGATAAGTTTTAAAAATATGCATTTAGTTTTTTATTTGTCCTCTTATTTTTAAGGGTAGGCTTATGAGGGGTTGCACACTTCCTACTGAAGGTTTTGTAATACAGATCCCGATTTGTGCTCCCACTTTTATGTTGTTAATAATTTCCTCCTTACCTCAACTGTTTGTTTTATCTTATATCACAATTGACTTATCTTCTGATCCTAATAATATTACACTGATATTTTCCATTTTGTTTTATAGTTATTTTGGTTTGAAACTGATAGGAGATTCTTGGTCATTTTTTCCTCGATCTCCATTTACTGGTAATTTCACAGGTTTTGGTGGAGCTCTGGCATCGGTTTCAGTATTTAAAAATTCAATTTTATCCAACTCTACATTTTGAAACGAATGAAGACTGTCGAGCTTCCAAAGAGACTTGAGTGTTCTATATTCGAGTGATATCAAGACAACAGTCATACCAGGCGACCCACGGAATTGTTGATTTTCTTCCAGATTTTATCTGTTGTATGACAATGAAGTGTAGACAGTTCTGATCATGAGACCCCGAACATTAATTCTGTTGAGGATACCTAAATAATAGAGTAAAATAATTAATAAACATGTAAAATGATTGGGGGAAACAATCATAAGTGATTAAGATGTGGTTCTGGATCTTAATAAAAAGGGAATGAAAAAGAAATGTCGAATAACGAGAAGGGAATAAGAGAAAATCAATAAAAACAGACAATTAAATAAAAGAAGGTCATTTATAATTAACAAGTGCAAATTTAGGAAAACAAAAACAAAAGGAAAATTTGCACGTTATTTAGAAAGCTCTTTCAAGATAAGGGAAGAAATGTTGTTTGGGAATCCGGGAAAGGGCACCTCTAAAAAATTATTTATCTGGACAGCTGTCAGTGATTATGGAGGCCCAAAAGGAATTAGCGTTAAAAGATATCAGAAATTCTATTCGACATCAGTAAGTCTTATTGGATGATGGAGTATAAAAAAGAAGCGCAATTGAAATCAAAACACACAAAAAAATAAGACAAAAATTGCAGAAGACAAAGAAAGACAAAAGGAAATTAAAAGAAATTTGAAACAGAAATTAAGCAAGGTCAAAGCAAAGCAAAGCAACTAAATCAGAGTTACCGATCTCAGAAACCCACCACAGTAGTCAGGTGATTGTAAAGCCAATTGATCCGAAAAGTGCTATTCGTCCCGAAGGGTCGTAATAAACACCAAATTGTGTTTGATTAATAATTCGTTGTGTCATTTTAAAGTTGAGATCAAGTTTATTAATCAATAAAGTTTATATCGTTTGGAGTTCGTTACTGTTGTTCAAAAGCACGCTTGGAGTAAGATCGACAATAATTTCTATTCGAATTCACCGACAACCCCAACAATTCAAACATTATTTAATTTTTAATTTAATCAACAAATAAATTAATTTAATTTTAACAGTTTCCTTTCCAAGCAGTTCTACATATCCCCATTCGAAACTGATATTTATCGTTCTTGTCTCTAGTATTGTTCTCAACACTCAATTTGAAAGTTTGCATATTTTATTTCCTTCAAGGTTTCTATTTGTCAATTTCTTTTTATAATTACTCTAACAAATAATATTACTCAAACCACTCAAACGACTATGCGAATAGTAAGAGTGACTGCTGCAAAAGCTGCCTTGGTAAAACCAAGTTGGTACTCACTTAAAGCCAATATCTCATTGTCCCATTTCATAATCAGCAACATACTGCCATGGCGGCCCCTCTCGAAATGGCTCTCAATATCAGTCCCAAACTTTCAACAACTCCAAATTATTAGAGGAAGTTTTGTTTTTTTCTTTATTTTCGAAATAAAAATATTTTAGCTCTTCTAAAATTAATTTTTAATTTAATTTTATTATAATTACTTTATCACTTTCAATATTTGGTAGCTTTGATAGGATAAATAAGGCCTTTCCTTACAGCAGTGAATTATTACTGAATTCTTTCCTGAGGTTTGGGTTCTTTTTATTTGAGATCAAGGAGACTTTATGTAACATTCGTGTGAGGCTTCTGAAGATGCGACCGGACACGATATAAACTCTTCTAACAAATTAGTCGAGAAACGGAAGTGGATCAAAGTCAGATATAAAACAGGTTAGAGATACATATTAAAAACAGGCCAAATGCAAATAATTAGCAATTCAAGAGGAAGTTTAAGGGAATTTAATATGAGAACTGAACTCCATAAGTCAAAGACAAGTCAACAGCCATTAAAAGACTGTCCATAGGTAATGCAAAAAAAATTGCAAGACTAATCAAAAACAAATCAAATACAATGTATATGCAGGACGAAATCACAACTAAAAGAGGAGCAGGTTGAAGCTAATTGAAAGAATTGCCCATATGTAGATTAAATTTAATTCTTAGACATATCGTATGTAAATCAAAGCGTGACCCAAAACATTCGAATGCAGTGAAAAAGCCAACGACTAAAAGAGCGGTTCTAAACACAATTCAAAGGCATTTAGATTAATTCAAACTCAGATCACTTGTAAATCATAGGCAGGCAGCAGCACAAATCAAGCACAACAACACGGAAGGAACAATACTCTATAATTTATTATTAGAAATCACTGAAATCCTCCACGTAAATCTCCTAGCCTTACAGTATCGCAATCAATTCAGGCCGGCAGCATTTTGTTGGTTTCCCTGATGATTCCCTGCATCAGTAAATTGTCTTCCTGGAGTGTTGTCGGCCTCGGGTTCATTCTCTCTCTGGCTTTTTCGCATTTTCTGTCGGTTGCCAGTGAGAACTCTTTCAGTGCGATGTCATCTTTGATTCTGTGTAACTGCTTCTCTAGGCCATCCAGCGCGTGTCTACAACGAGTCAATCAACCGACCAATTTCCAGTCTGACAATTCCCCACCTTGCTTGTCGCTGTTTCTCCAGCAAGGCGGCCTTTGTCGCCTCCAATTGCTTCACCTCGTCTGTCAGGCCGTATTGTGGTGCGTCTCTACACAGTTCCACATTTGGACGAGCTTTCCGGTTCTCAAGACGAGTCTGAGCCAATTTTGCGGTGGGAATTTTCGCACGAATCGAGTCTTCCACGCCTTGCAGGTCCTTTTCCATGGCCGCGATTTCATCCTCCACCTGAACAAATCAATACCGACAAATTAAAACGGAAATAAATGCGAATAAATTTGTCACATTTTTTTTCTGCCAATTCAACTCATCGAGAGCTTTTTCGTTGTCATGGATGCGCTTCCGTATCGCGTAATCTGTAGCGTTTTTCTGGGCCTTCAAATCGTTATCGACCGAATGGATTGTGTGATGGATTGCTTCTCGCAATCGCTGGGAGCTCGTCAGTTCAGCGTTGGCTCGCTGGTGATTATATCGGCTGTAGTCCTCCCACTGTTGAGGAGTCGTACTTCTGGAAACGTGCAATCAAGTAGCATTACAATAACTCCAACTCGATATACCCTTTCACAACTCGTGTCGAGTCAGGCTTGAAGCTGATATTTGGGGAATTTTCATTGAGGTTGTATTGATTGATATCGATGCCCATCGCGATGTTTTTATCCTGCAAATCCTTCAGCACCTGATTTCTCGCCTCAGTCAACAAGGTCATCTGTTCAAATGCCTCATCGATTTTCTGTTGCAGTCGCAATTTACATTTGCTTATCAACTCTTGTTCTTTCAAAAGCATATGTTCCGGCTCATCCTCAACATTGTCAATACTAGTGCGAGCATCTCGCAGTGTTAGGCATTCATTGACAACGTCGGTCGGAACGTTCAGCGCTTCCAATCGTTTTTCCAATTCATCTTTAGCGTTATTTAAATTCTCGATTTCTTTATCTAATTTCTCTTTGTCTTCTTCAAGAATCTCTTTCCATAAGCGAATAGCGTCAATTCGATCGGCTAAACGCGTTGTGTTATCGTATTGATCCCATTTGGTTTTTACATCGGTTTCATTTCTTAAAAATCTCGCTTCCTGTCGAATATCATGACTCGCCTGTTGCATTCTCTCGGAATTAGTACTGATAGCAAAACTATTCGTATGCCAATCAGCTGGTTGATATTTCATTGCTGGTTTTGTAACTGACGCCATTAGTTGACAAAGACTATAATTTTTAAATTTCTTAAATTTTCAAATATAACTACTGCCGGTAACTATGACTTTGTCATTTAAAACACATTAAATTTCACAAAGATTAAATGAAATTGATTTTAAAATTTTAGTAATCATTAAATTTAGGTAATATTATTTAAATAAAATTTTCTGCATAATTCTTATTTTTATAATTTCAAAAAATATATATAAATAAAATTACTACATTTTTGAAATAAATAAATTTTAACATTTTAAAAATTCTTATGATAACAATTTTTAAATAATATTGAAATAATAAAAGATTATTCTCAAAACTTTATTTCTCTTCCTTTACCATTCAGATAAATGTTATCATTGTTCAAAGGCTTAATTACTGTCAATCAAGTAAGTTACCAGATCAATTCTCGTAATAATACCGTATAGCGTTTCTTTCAGTTCTTCTGAACCAGAAGAGCAAACTGAAATTATAATTATTCGTTATTATCTTAAAAATAATTTATTATTCAAAAGTGCGAATTCCAAGAAAATTGTAATAAGTAGAAAACGTCGAAATATAACTTCAATGAATATGTTATAACAAAAAAGAATTGAGTAGCACATTATGGTGAATGGTTAAGTTAAACTGAAACAACCGGAAAAATTTATTGCTACATTTGTAAGTTGTTTTCTAAAAAGTGAAGACAACTAACAATTGGTTATTTTGATAGGAAAAACATATCAGCAGTAGCAACTGCACATGAAAATTCAATAGACTGCCGATGATCAAAGATAACCTATTCAAAGCGCTTTGTATTAGAATGTCGCATTGATACAGAAACGGTAAAAACAACTTAAAAATCAGCAATAATATTATGGGAAGTTCTGAAAAGGGTAGTTGCGACCGTGAAATTGCTTTCTGCCCAAGAATTGATATTCAGAGAGCCTAGAGTATCCAGAAATTCTAAAAACAAATGTAACTATTTGAATTATTTTGATTGTCTTTCAGAATTTGATCCATTCCTTAAGAACCATTTCAAGAATTTCGCGAATTGTTGATAATGATATGTGAGATGAATTTAAGAAGTGCAAGTATTGTGTATTGATTGTTGATTCAACACCCGATGTAATTCATATTAATCAGCTCAGTTTTGTCCTTAGATATGTTCCTCCGGACGGATACGTAAAAGAAAGATTATTTTCTTTCATTGATATCCAAGGTCATGATACTGAATATTTTCATATATTCATTGATACTCTTAAGAAATTGGACATACATATTACAAAATGTAATGACCAAAGCTACGACGCTACCAATATGTCAGAGCCATACATTGGATTGCAAGATCGTATCAAAGCTAAAATCCCGATTGCAGATTACATTCGGTGAACCATTTTGAAACAAAATCTTAAGAAAATTCACTGTTTGTGAAAAAAGTTTCTGATATCAGGTGTTCTAGGAGACCAGTTGCTGTTCTGGATTTAAAGAAAAAGTACTACGAAATAAAAGCTGATTTGTTTGATACAAAGAATAAATGCAATAAGTAAAACTCTGCATGATCATAGGCTTTTTGTGTCGACGATAATTGAATTGTTTAATTTTTTAACAATATTTTTGCAAACCTTCAGAGAAAATCATCAAAGAATAAAGACGGAGGCAAGACATATACTTGGTAATGATCACAATATCACTGAATATGAAGAGTAACGGTCTAGAAAACGTACTTTGTTACAATCATTTTAATAACCAACTTGCTTTTCAAGCTTTTTCACTAAAATCAAATCGCATCACATTCCTTAAAAATAGTTTCTATAAACAATCATATTTACTGTTCCTTAACTTAACGCTCACAACATGGCTTCAAGTTCTAATTCTTGTTTAGGGCAACTTTTTCACATATGCTAAGGCTACAAACCACCAGTCTACTCGTGGTGTACATGTTCAAAAGATCCAAAAAAGTTTGTGCGAATTGAGCCTAATTTTAAATAAACGTGCCGCTGTTTAAATGAATTTCTCTGTGAAAAGGCTTAAGAAATATTATGATTGGATTTCAATTACAGATTTTATATAATTGAACCATACTACTTTTTAGCACAAAAATTTGTTATATTTCATGGTCAATATTTTTAAATATGAACTTACAAAGAAATGAAATGTTTACATTTTAAGTTTATATTGTACAATGTCCATTGTACAATTAAGAGTCACACACAATAGAAGCTAGCAACTTTAAAAAAATAATATTCAGAATCTTTAAGCTACCCTTATTTTGGTAGTGAGTTACAGGTTGGTAAACACTGGTTTAACTTAAGTAATTTCAAATAATTATTATTACTATTGATTATCAATAATTAAATTTTACAATTTATTTATCAATTTAAAAATAAAGGAGACATATGCAATTTAATACAATCGACTCCGCGTATAAGAAGATCGGATATAAAAAAAACATTTATCTGTCCCAGATTTTTGGCAAATTTTAAGCAGTGGGGATATAAGAATGCTTCGCAAATAAGAATAGGATTTGATATTGAAATTTTCGAGCAAGTGCAGCGTAAGCGCCAAATGTGGATGATGACAACGACACAGAAGAGCTTCATCATTACTTGGAGCAAAACCTTACAGAATACAACGAGTACTATGTAGTTGCAGATAAGATCAAGAAAAATGCATCCAAAAACCAGAGCATAATTATGAGTGCCTTGATTGTTTTGGGTTGTTAAATTGACAATAAAGAAATTCTGTAACTTTTTAAACAATATTAATCTCTCTCCGCATATAGGAATACTCTGCATATAAGAATGCTTATTTTCCGGCCCGGGTGTAAGTTTGTATTTTTTCAAATGGCAACAATATGAATGCATATATGGTATACTGTGAATAGGAAGAGGATCAATGGAAAGGGTAAATAATTGGAATATTTACCGTAGGATAAATTCAAAAAATTAATTAAAAATAGATAAAATTCAAAAATTGACATATTTCGGAAACATGTATGTACGAATAGAAAATAACGAACTCTGCCTCTGTTGGTGAACGACCAACACGAAATGGTCAATGTCCAGCAACCTCGACAACTGCTGAATTGTTGAATTCAAATTTACCTGATTTACGGATTAGAGAGGTTCAATAAAACTGTTCATACTTTTTTGAAGTTCTTGTAAATAGCTTTCGATACAGGGTCAGTGAGGGCGAGGGTCTTCTTCATCAGCATTGACATTATCAGCCCTACAGTGGCCATTCCAATGATGCATCTGATAAAGATTATCACAACTATCAATCAGACAATATATCGGTACCCGCTGCTTTCAACCACAGGAACTTGGTCAAATCCTTCCTTTTTCAGCAACTCCAGTGTTTGTTCTACAGTTACAGATGGCTGTACAGTTATTGGGGCGTTGAGATTGAGTAAGGAGATCTTTTCCTCGAATTCGATATCATTCCTATTTATAATGTATTAGTTTGATAAATACATTTGTATACTGATAACAATTTGACTGGTTGGTCATGGGTTTGTCCATAAAATTCCGATCGTACATCCAGTCGTCACTGAGAAACTTTGTCCTAGTCGATTATTACATACATTAAGTGATAAAGATAGAAACGGTTTACATGTAATTCCTCACTGAATCCGGCAGCACGACAACGACTCGAGCGGTTTTCGGTAAATTAAAATCTTTGGCCGCTTGCACAGCAGCATATACAGCCGTTCCGCTGCTGCCCCCTGGATTAAATTTTCAAAAACCAAACAGTTTGTGTGATAATTATTTATTTCTCAAATAAATATATATATATATATATATATCTAAATAGATGCCTTAATTATAATCTACATTTATAATCTACGAGCAGGGTCACATATTTCATAAATTTACACTATTACAATTTTCCTTTTATAGCTTTTATTCATTAATTAATTTGCACCAGATTTTTCTAATTAATTAATTTATTTGTATTTATCCTTCACTCATTAGCATAAATCAAAAATTTATTTAATATAACAATTATAAAATATAAAATGTAAAAAAATAATAAAAAATAAAAAAATAATTAAAAAAATAAAATTTATTCAAAAGCGCCTCGGCGGCCGAGGAATGCTCATATCATAAACCATTTTCAGTGCGGGATCTGATAAAGTTTTGTAGCTTTCCAAGATTTTCTTGAACCTCTCCTGAGAAGCATTTCTGAAATACTCATTAACTCTCGACCATTTATCCGGATGATATCTCAGGGATAATTTCAAATATCTTTTCCTCACATCTTTATTACTGGCACCAAATTTCACTCCAAGCACGTCATAAAATGTTTCTGTTGAATTCCTTAATATTCCTTTTTCTGCTTCACGAACTAGCATTGCTGTTTCTGGACACCGAGTGCGACTGTAAGCCAATGAAGCGTCTTTATAAGCTTCTTTATAAAGTTCTTCTTTCAATAAACATTTCGATCTAAGAACCCAATTGTTGTATCTGTGGATCCCATTTCAATGGCGTGAGACGTGTCAATGATTATTGTGACCCAATCATTCATTTGTTCTGCAATTCTTGCCCGAGTTTCATAAAGGCTCACGTCATGAGGTGTACATTTGATTGCGTTATTATAGCTTTCCATCGCTTCTTGAAATTCGCTTCGTTCCATGTGAGCAAGACCTTTTCTAATATAAATACTCTTTACTAATTGAATGCCGAGTTCCGACTTTTCATTTTTCATTGCCTTTTCTACATCTATCAGGGCTTCAGATAACCTGTTGAGCTGCATAAACACTTCTGCTCTTTTGATCAGCAATCCGTCAGTCTCATTACTCTCAATGAGATTTGTGAGACTTTTCAGAGCTTTCAAATAAGCAATTTCACTTTTGTTTTTATCGCCATCCCCTTTGAAGTATTCCGCCTTTTTATTCAGGACTTCGTTCAACAGGTTTTTATCTTCCTCGCAGCTATTTGTTAGCAATAATTCTTTTACTTCTTTCTCTGCCTCATCGAATCTTTGTGTTTTTATCAAACATATAATCTTGCGCCGTTTAGCTTTGATATTGTTTCCATCAAGTAAGACGGCCATTTCAAAGGATCCAATAGCTTCTAAATGATTGTCCATCAGCATTTGACCATAGCCGGCATTTGAATGCAATAATGAATTATATTTTTGGAATTTCGGCTCAATGGAGAATCCTTTTGTATAGAACTGAATAGCGAGTTCGTAATCTTTATTTTTCAAGGCGAGGTTTCCATTCAATCTCATTTCATTCATTTCTTTTATCTTCTTATTATCCATATTCTCTTTATCCTCAACTTTAGGTTTCCTACGTAATTTATGAGATTTATTGAATGGTTTGCTGGATTCGGCGAGATCCAATTTCATTAGTTTATTTGCTGACCTGTCTAGCTCCTCTGCCTCTCTCTTGTGTCTGACGAATTCTGATGGCCGTCGTTTAGTACACGATCGAAATTCTTTATTTTTCATTATATTTGCTTTTAGAATTGTTCTTGATGATTCTTTAAAGATGTTACTGGTAGCAGCAGGTAATTTGGCTACCGGCTTCTCGGTTGGTAAATTAGTTTCTGGCGCATTTGTTATGCTTGGTGATTTCTCTCTTTGTGGTTTCCTGGATCTCAAAGATTTAGGAAGGAGGAATTTTCTCTCTAATCTACTCTTTTTGGGTCTCGTCTGCCACTCTTCATCCGTTGGATTTAACTTACGCTTTTGAGCGATAGGACAATGCATTTCTTTCATTTTATTTTCTATTTTCATCATTTTAATTTAACTTTAACTTTAAAACAAACGTTGATTGTAATAGAACAATTGAAAATAAAATTGTGAATTAAATGACATTTAATTGGTTAATAATATTAATAAAGATTTAATGTTGACAAAATGGAACACCAGTGAATATATATTAATTTGGTGGCCCAATGAAGTCTACTGGAATTTATAAACACATCTAAATTATTATTTTTATATAAATTCATATTTTATTTATTATACTTATTCTGATAACATAACAAATAAATAGTAATATAAAGATAGAATATAATAATTTATTCAAAATAATAATCATTAATAAAAAATATAATTTAATTTTAAAAAATCACTATGCAATAAAAGTCTGCCAAAATAAATGTCAAAGCGTCTGAGGGCCTCTGAGCTAGTCTGTTCCAAGTAAGAAATGGGTGCCCATTTGTCAATTAATAAATGAATTATTTAGTACAAAAGCCAAAGTAGTGCCAATATAAATTAATTTGATTTATCATTGTATTCCAATAAAGAATTATTTTTACAATCCGCTACATTTTTTCCTAGTTCAAACAATAAAACAAAATGTTTGGGAATACATTTGAAAGCCATCCAATTAAAACAAATAAATCAATAAATGCACAAATAAAATGTAGATAATCCATAAAATACGAATGTCACCTTGCTTTTATAGCAGTCATTACAAATGTCATTCAGGAAATATTTTCCTCGACTTGTATTTCCTGGGAAATACATTTTTAAAGTTACTTACAGCAAAATTTATGAATATTTTCTAAGAAAATAAATCAATAAATCATAAATGTACAATTTTGAATCTCCTAATAACATCAGGGAGGGGAGGGGGGTGCTAAGTATCTTTAAATTGTTACATTGTGTGCATTTGAGATGTGTATCAAACACATAAATGACAATTGTTGGGATTTATAATACTTTTTGATAGGATTTGAATTTGAGCTGACTCCGCGCGTTACTTTGCTCTAAATAATTCTGAACTCAATATATACAATAATGTTTTTCAAATTAATAAATTTCACAATCAATTGAAATATACTGGAGAAATTTGAATGAGTTTACCAAGTGTAAACTTCTCAAAAAATTTGTGAAAGTATTAATACCATTTTATCCAAAATTTTATCCAACAATAATTCTTCTTATATTCCATATATGATTTCTGATTTCTGGGTTCTGACTTTTCTTCAGTTTCTGGTCTCTTCAGAATTCTTATAGTTTCTTTGATATCATACATTAAACTCGTTAATTACTGATCCAAATAATTTGATCATCTTCTTAAAACAAGTAATTATTGATCTATTATCTATCCCAAAAAGGATTCTAGTTATACAATTAGGCCTCAAACTAATAGACCGACACTGCACCTACCAATTCGAAATTATCAACAAATATTTTTGAATAATTAAATAATGAGTTAATTTTTGAAATAACTTTATCTGGAGATCCAATCATTTTTCAATTATAGATTCGTCTTTAATTTTTTATTTGCTAACTGCTCATATCATGCTCATTCGCTAAATTTTGATTTTAATTGATTTTTCTCTTTAAAGTTTTCAGTTTTTACATGCTTTGCAATTAAATTTTTGAACTTCTAAATTTATTTGTGCATTTTTATGCAACCCCAACAAAATAAATGTTTTTTTTTAATTTTGCATGTTGAAAATTTAAATTTTTCGAAATGTTATCTGTCAACTCCTTTCCTTGAATTCTTGAAGGAGCTCGTTTGCTTGCAAACTCCTCTATTTCTTTGATGAAAAATATAGCGAAATAAAATTTTAGTTAATTATTTCGTAATTATCATTTCAGTATTGCATTTTGGTCTCCTATAATCTGTTTTTATTATCTTTTGACATTTCATTTATTCTAATAATGACAATAGATCAATTTTTCATTATTTAACGCAAAGTTTTGGCACTGTTTTGTATGAAAATATAAATGAAGATTAAATCAAGTAGTTGAACGAATTCCTTGTAATAGAATTTGTCCGCTGTGTGATTCAGAGCTCTAACAAGAATTCAGAGTTGTAAAAGGAAGGAGTAAAAGGTTTTTATTTGACAAAAAATATTTTTACATAGGGTTTTTGAACTTTTAATAAGCATTATCTAACCACATAATAATCCTTCTTCTCGAATAAGACGCCTGGCCATAAGGAAGCTTTCCTTGTCATCAACCTTGTACCATTTATCAATTATACTATGATCTAGCACGGTTGGTAAAAAGTCACCACCGATTCCTTCTATTTCATAAAATGCTATTTTTGAATTGTTCATGGATTCAAGTTCCGCAACAATTGATCCAATTGGATCAACCCCAATCACCTAATAAATATTTTAAACATATCTTAATAATAGGTACAAAATTATTTGGAAACAAATATACTCAAAGATCAAAAAAACAAAAATATATGAGAAATAAATACAATTAGGCTTAGAAAATTTATCTTAACACTATTAATAGAAGATTTGAGTCCGCAGGCCAACGCTAACCCCCCCCCCCTCCGTACGAAATGTTTCTTTGAAAATTGTTATTAATAAACTACTTCTTACAACAATTTTTAATTCCAAAATTTATGGTTACTAGTAGTCCGTCACTTTTTACAATTTTTTATAGGTTTCAGAGCTGAATAATTTTAAAGCTTTTATTGACAGGTTTGAGTTTCATTTCTTCCTGATAATGACAGTGAGACTATCGAAATATATTATAGTTTAATATATAATTTGGATTGGGGTTTTCTTAGAATTAATTTTTATTAGACATGAACTCAGCCGATATATTAAGGATTTAGTAAATGAATTTGTCTCGTTGAAAGTTCTGAAAGCAAATTTTTTAAATTTTTTTATGAAATTTAAATTAACTAAAAAATAAATGTTTATCTTTAAATACAATTTTAGGATTTGGAAATGTTTTCCATATGTTCATGAACTACGCAACTTTTTGCCTGGTCATTATAACTTTTCACATGTCTTTATACGATATGATTATATAAATCTTTTATTTAATTAATTTTAGGATAAATTAGTAATGACCGATACCAAACATTTTGGGCATTGCTGTTTGATTTTCTTTGCAATTCCAGTCAAGGTTCCTCCAGTTCCAACACCAGCGACAATCATATCTATGTTGTTGTCACAGCTCAATAATATCTCCTCAGCTGTCCCATCGTAATGCGCAAGAGGATTGCTGGGATTTGTGTATTGGTTGAGGATATGAGAATTGGGTATTTCCTGTTTCAATCTATGAGCTACACTAATATTTGATTCCGGAGAATCGTAAGATGCCGACGTCGGCGTCCTCACAATCTCCGCTCCCAGTGCCCGCAGAACATCGACCTGTTAATAGTGAATATAACTACATTTCATGGAACATCTTCACTTTTTCAATACTCATTTTCTCTGGCATAACAATTATGCATTTATAGCCTTTTACAGCGGCAGCTAATGCCAGACCAATACCCGTATTTCCCGATGTTGGTTCAATAAGAGTATCCCCTGGTTTGATTTTACCACTTGCTTCAGCGTCCTCAATCATTCTTAAAGATATTCTTTCTTTAACACTTCCGCCGGGATTGAGATACTCACATTTGACCACTAAAATTTTATGTATTTTTAAGAAGGGTAACCTACTCACATAGATTTGACCATACTATATGCATTTGTTTTTTAATTTAGCTGAAAGTTTTTATTAAAATTATTTGACAAAAGAAAATCATAACATCCAATAACTTTTAATAATTTTCAAATTGTTTATAAAAACTTATGTAAAGACAATTTTCTACAATTAATATTAAATCAACTACGGATTTATTGAGACTATTTAATTAATTCATTAAATCATAGCTATTGATTAATCATTGATTTCTGCACATAATATTTGACAACGGTTAATATAAGATTGAAAGATATTTTGATTATTTGAGATTTTAAACATATAATATTAAAAAATTAAAATTAATTATATCAATAATAAAAGGAAAATAACAAATATAAAAATAAAATTGAGTAATGTATAAAAATTAATACTTTGTTAATATTATTATTATTATTATTATTTTTTTTTATTATTATTATTGTTATTATTATTATTGTTATTATTATTAATATTATTATTATTATGAATATTATTATTATTAATAATAATATTAATAATAACAATAATAATTTGCTCACATATTTCGCATAAAACATTCTCAGCCTTGCCAATGCTGTTCAGCTTAACCAGAGGGGTGTTCCCAATGTCCAACAGAATATTATCCATTATTTTCGGCTTATCTTGTCTGCCAATAGAACATTCCATTGAAAATGAATCAGAAAATCCAAATGTATAACGAACCTTTCCTTTGTACCACGCGAAGATTTCTCGGGCTCAGAGGCTACCTGAAACGTAAACTTTCCGAGCTTCCCTGAGTTGGGAAATTGTTTCAAAGGACTTTTGATAGAAGAAATTTGATTGTCCAAAACCTAGGAAAATTCTATTCAATAATATCAATGCTAGCAATGAAATGTGGAAATTTAAAGAAAATTATTCAATTAAATTTTATATTACCTTGCGCTTCATGAAAATTTGTAAATCTGCCAGTAGAAATGACATTGATTGTTGATCGCAACAAACAAATTCATTGTGCTTAAAATAAATGAAATTTTGTTTTTTCTTTAAAATATTTATTACATTTGTAAATTTTTAAATATATAATGAATATTTATTAATAAAAGATTATAAACGATAAAAGTTTTAAAATGTTATAGAAAATAAAAAATTTAGCCTAGATGAAATATGCTACGAAATGGGACTGAAATCAAAAAACAGAAAAGTATTTTGAAGTTAAAAGAAAGTGACTTATTGGATCTATTGAAAAATCATAAAAATATAAAGTAAGATTTCAATATTAGAACTTTTCATACAGACTCTAATAGTACATATTGTTTATTTATTTATTCCCAAACCATCCTTCCCCCTTAATGTATAACTCCTTTCGTTATATTTATATTTTTTAAATTATCAGATTATTAAAATTGATAATTTAAACCATCAATCAATACCCCTATAGTGATATAACGAAATATTACTATAGGGAAGTAAAAATATCGAAAAGAAATTGACAAATCCAGATTGAATTTATTAGATAAGTTAAAGAATAAAAATCCGCTACTAATTTTATTGTCAAAATCAATTTACTGCTGAATCTAAGAAAATTTCAAACAGGTATCCCAAAGCTCGATTTCTACCGATAGATATATTCTTCTAATTTTTCTGATTTCTCGCAAGACGATTTCAATTCGTCAATCAACATCAAATATATCATAACAAGCTAGATTACTATTTATTATTTTTTTAACAACTGTTCTTTAATAGAGTGTTGTAATTATTAAGTTTCGTTAGATAATATTTTTTTATTCTTATATTGTATTTAGTTACATAAATTTACGAAACACAACATTTTCCCCAGACCGTCCCGACACTATTTTACTGGAGACTCGGCTGGGCTCAACAAACTGCTAGAATAACTGTAAATAAAAATAATTAAGAATCATTCCATAACACAGATTAATCAAAAACACTAAAAATATCAAAAGGAATAATTTTAATTTATAATTGCATTTATCCTATATTTATTTTTACTTGCTTCATTTAAATGTGTACAGAAATAATTAATGCAAGTGGAGAAAATTCTTTCTATGTCTTTGATGTATGGGAAACATATTTTACAGGGATACGACGAATATATATGCTCGTGACATAAAGGTCAAGTGGCTACGGTGCACGCTTTCAAAAATGATTTGTCATTTAAAGAAAATAAATGTAAGTGTCGAAGTTTGACATTGAATAAGATGAGAACTTAAAGGGTAAATTTTAAAAATCAAAATATATTTTTACCGTCAAGTGTTTTTAGCTGTATATACTAACTATTTGGGGCAAAGAAGTCAGTTTATTGACTGAATTTTTTACTTTAACACACACTTCAATGAGTGCATAGAGTTTATATAGAATGGATAGTTTACTCAAAGGGACATTTAATTAGACGTAAAAAGACAGCATAATGAATCTTCTAATCAATCAAAAATCTAACCAATAACAAATGCGTGTGTGTCATCGCCAAAATAGAATATTGATAAGACCTGGGGCATTAGGTCGTACCTTATATAGAAAAGCAGAGAAATTTCATGAAAGAAAAAATAACCTGCATACTTTTTTGGTTCACAAAATTTATATAATAAAAATACTAATAAATTAGACAATTAATAGGATCTTGGACATTAAATTGTTCTAATTTATACACTTTCTTTGAATAATAAATTTTTTGGAAGATATTTCTCATGTTTCGACAATTGCGTATAAGGAAAACAATCAAAATATGTTATTTTATCTTAAAACTTTATTTACTTTTTATAAAATTTATTACGTATTAAATGCATATACTTCCACGACATTAACTATCTAGTACAGAGAAAGTTAATGAAATATGTAACTGTATATTTAAAATTGAATTAATTATAAAAATTATCACAGAATATCAGTTGTCAACGTTACGAAAGATGGACTGATTTTTATGAATAAGACCCAAATGAGAAACGGGGAACGTTGACAAACATTAATGCTCTACATTACACCAAATTAAACGATATTTGGAAACAATTCAGTATATTCACTTATCAACGAACACCATTTCAAGATTTCTCAGCAAATAGTTGATATATTTTAAAGAAGTTAGACCTTGTGTCTAAGCCAGTGGCATAGCTAGAAATTTTGGGCCCATAGGCAGCAATCAGTGATGGGCCCCCAGTACTTAATTGATCTACTTTGTTTAACAAAATAAGTTGTCATAAAAAATAATTTATTCATAATTTAATTTTTGATGCATGTTTATGACTATGTTATTTTAATCTATTTCCTTTAAAAATTCAATAATATATACGAAACGAAGACTGCAATTTGTAAAAATTTAATTGTAATTATGTAATCTAGAAATTTTTCTTTCTCGCTTTTACGTTTGCAAAATCGCGAAGAAATTCAGCGTAACTCATTTTTGGTGCTACTTTATGCTCAATGGAGAGTAGAGCAAGATTTCGCAGCCTGCTTTGGCCAATTGAATTTCTTTTGTACTCCTTTATAATTTTCAGCTTGCTGAATGACCTTTCAACACTAACTACTGTAACCGAAGTATCAAGAACAACATAAAAGCAGTATGAATTTCCAAAAATTCACTTTCTAGACAGCTGTACTTTGTGAGAAGAAATTCTGAAAAAGATTTTATGGGCATGCTTTCCTTTAACTCTTTTTACTAGGTAATATGCATGTAGAAACTGAATGTGAAATTCAGAGGATATCACTTCTGGGTATTTTTTCTAGGTTGGTGCATAAGTTTAAAATATCTGCTTCAGGCAAATTGACAATGTTTTTTGGTTCAAGAAATCCAAAACAGTTTGTAATTGTTTGCATCCCAGTAAAACACTTCTCAATCTGAGTATTTACTTTGTCCAAAACAAAATAAAATACTTCTTGCTTAAATACTTCTAAGCAAAAAATTCAGGCAGAATCCTTGATCTTCGAAACCCATACGTTATTACCATCACATCAAGAGATTTTTCCCAAAATTTCTAAAGAACGAAGAAATTTTGGGTAAACTGTAAATTGCTGGTATATAAAGTAATAAATAAATGACCTAACTTTTTTGAATAATTCCAAAATCTCTTAAATTCATATAAAACATAATAAATTAAGAAAAATTATGTTTAATTAATGTTTAAAAATAAAATTTTACTTAAAGAAAGAAAATTTTAACCAGTTAAAACATTTAAAAAATCCAGAGTCTTATAGAGTGTACTCAAAGGTCAGATTTAATAACTATTGTTGTCCATTTACTAAGTTAAGGCTTTTACAGTAACAAATACATTTTACAAACGTTCAAGAGGTCTGAAATACAAATATAAAAATATTTATGCTAAATGAAACATTATTAATTATCTTTGCAAAGATGAGATAGAAAAAGTTAAGGAATATTAAGAGAATAATTAAAATGTTAAAAAAATAATTACAAAAATAGTAAAAAAACTAATGAATAGAGCAAGTATGTGCGCAAAGAAAAAACAGAATATAAAAACGAATTACTATCTAGATATAATGTCAGATCTGTCGAATTCCTCAGATTTCTGGGATGAATTAGTACATATGTCAGAGATAAAGTGACACAAAATAAAAATTCTGGAAATCTCCAAATTATTGAGAAACATCGACAAATTAGTTTAACTGAAAAAGATGAGCACTTATATTGAGGAAATTTAACTCCGTCTCGTTTGTGATAACCCAATTGTATTACATTTACTTTCTTACCCATCTGTCACCCGTTCCTTGCCATTGTTGGTATTGTGACAGGCGTTGAGGTATGGCGCAAAGCTTTCCTTGACTTTGAGGAATGTAAACATCTTAGACCTTTACCAAATACATAGTTATTTGATCTGCTATTACATGTCGCTAAGTAACTTTCAGCGCAGAGTCCTCAGGCTCATAAGCTACAGAGAAACGACGATGATCGGTATCGGAACTCGAACTTTGTCGGCTCAAATATCTAGATTGAGTTGAATTAGTCTTCATTGGGCTTGCAGAAGGAGAGGCCGATATCTAGCCAACTAGATCTGCTGTCAAATCACTGCTCATTCCACGAAGGTCACCGCCAACTCTTTTATTTGGCGTTTTTCGAGTGTCAGTTTTAGTCTCGGCTCATGTTTAGTAGTTTAATTTCCCTCTACGTCTTTTATGGGTCATTTTGGATCACTTGAACTGACTAATCCAAAATCGTGATCCCAGAGGATTTGAATGAGCTATTTCCTTTTGGTTCAGGCATATATACCGTTGTCCTACTGGAATCTATTAAGGGTAGAGCCTCATCAGGAATTGGTTCTAAATATTTGGTTCATTAACCCGGGATAAAAGAGAAATCCGCCACCAAAAATAATTATTGTAAACAAATGAAAACCCCGGGAGCCCAGAAATAACTAATTTGGTTTTGATCAGAGATGTCAAAAATGTCAAAACCAATTTAGTTTGCGGGTGACGTGAGTTGCTAGATGAGTATAAAAAGAAAAGGCAAATCAACAAAATCGCCAGTTGGTCGAAGAGAATATTTCAGAGAGCGAAATAAAGGAGGTAATAAACTTAAAGATAAATCAACCAGCCAAACAAATTGCGTACCAGACAGGGACATCTCCCTTTGAATTTTGTGAAATCGTGCAAAGTAATTGTGTAGAATATTGTGAATTGAATTGATATTTGTGAAAGTTGTGAATAAAGTTGTGATATATAAATTGGGAATAAATCTGTTTGTGTTGGGTTAATTAAATCGATTAAAGAAGGACACCAAGGAGTCAGACCTAAGCATCGACTTTTTATAAAAAAACCAACAATATACATAAAATAAAAGACGATAAGCGAGAAATAACGATAGATGTTACACTAAGAAATAGTTATATTGACGAATCTTTTCCTATAAAATTGACATGGAAGTTTAATTTTACTTTTGAATTAAAATAATTTAAGTAAAAGAATTAAGCAATTTTATTATACTAAAATTTTTAAACCAGCGAAGGCAGGTCAGTGATTGCATATAGACTTTATGAAGTGCTGTATTTTACGAAGTTTTGAAATAAACACTGAAAACTTATAATAAAGGAAACTAGATTTTAATTGCGCTGATCAATAAATTTTAATACATCATTGGGAGTTAGTTGTCACTTTTTAATAATGCACGCTTGCAGTCAAATTTAAACGCAAAATATAGCATTATAATAAATGTAAAATTACAGAAAAACGATCTTTTATTTTTTGATTTAACACCTATTCTCATTGATGAAAAACCACCTTAATTTGGGTGGCCTCGCTTTTAAGCCCGTATCATGTTTAAAAATATAAATAAACAAAGTGTAATCTTTTGCACTTTTGCAATGATGGTATTTCGAATTTACAAATTTCAACCTTGTTAATGAATGCAAATTTACAGATAGGAGCTAAAAATGCCAATCTTTTCTCAGCGGCGATAACTCCCATTGTTACGTACAATGGAAATAAAATTGCTATAAAATGTTTTTTCATTACATTTATGGCTTACTGGCACGCGGCTGAGCTTTTTCCAATAAGTTTGTTGTAATGTCTCCCATAAATTGGAAACTTAAATTTAAGAAAATCATAATTTTATTCTAAAATGATCTATGGGAATTTCATTTTGATTTCATTAATGTTAACCAAGCAGTCAAATGGTAACGATATATATTCAAAATTGAATATTCCTCGCTGCCTGTTACTATTCATGTCCAATATGACAAAACCGATGAAAGGTATAAGTAGTCTTGAATGCGCCGTTTGGTGCTCAGAACAAAGTAATTCATGCTCTGGATACTCAATCAATTCAAAGACTTGCTTCATTTATGCCAATGAGATTAGTCAAGTAACTGCCGAAAATTGCACCAGTAGCTATCAACCGTTTTACAAGAAAATATTTATAAAAAATCTAGAATATTTTTTAGCGGTGAAATCCTATATTATTTTAGGGCCTGGGTCTTTTAAATATACATATGCGACAACATATTGCGGAAGTATAAATTACGTTATGGCTGAATTAACGAGTCCGATTTATTTCAGCATGGGAACGTTTTGGGCAAACTTTTATGGAGGGACAATATGGATTGGAGCTTCTTGTTCATCTGGACCGACTAGTTCAAAAGGTTGCTATATTTGGAACACATCTCAAAGACCATTTAATTCTTCGTCATGGATTTCAGGTCAGCCTACCAATTTGGCCGCTCCTGCATTTGTAAAGGCTACATCGTCCGGTTATACCATAGGAGGTGCAGTTGATTATGCAAATTATGTTCTTTGTGAAAAAAGCTTGTCAGCTCCTTATTTTTAATTTTATTATTTGTTATAAAAAACACTTTCGATTATAATGACAAACTTTATGTTTATGAGCGATTAATGAATTTTTGAAAAAACGATTTATTTTATCTTTTTTTGTTTTTGGAAATATATAAGTAGAGCAGAAATAGGGCAAACGGCTCCAACCACCCTAAATCAGGGTACCGTGAATCTAAGTCCCAAAATTGGAAACTGACAAAATTAAAATTTTGTCAACTCAAGACTCTTTTTTCCACTTTTGAATTTTCCACTTGGAAATTTCCAATTTGGAAATTTACAACTTGAGAAAAACTGAATTGGAAATTCGAAACTAGTTTGCCTATATCTGCACTACTTGTTTAATTGACAATATTTTAATTTTCAAATATTCACTTTTAAATTTTTCACTTTCAAACATTCGCACATTGGTGATTTCATAGTTGAAGAATATTTATTCACAAATTCACAAATTGAAAAATTCACAAATTTCTAAATTTTTATTTTTAAAAATATGGTAATTCGAGAAAAATATTTTTGTAATTCTTGTAATAAATATCTTTCAAAAGCTCACAAAGCAAAACATGAAAAAACTAAAATATACCAAAATATGTCTCACACTTTACACTTCACACCTTCACACTTCTGGGGGAGATTTACAACAATTAAGTTCTAAACTTCCAGAATTTCCATGGACAAAATATCCAGGAGAACATAATCTTTCAAAATACGATTATTTGGGTTGACGGGGGGCTCAAGTGTGTTTTAAAAAAGAACATGCTAGTGTTTGCTAAATTCATTATAAAATAATTAAATTAAAAATGGATTTAAAAATTTGTAATAAATGTAATATTGAAAAATCAATTGAATTTTTTAAAATTATTAAGAGAAAAGGAAATTCCTATTTTGGTGGTATGTGTAAAGAATGTGAAAGTAAAGAAAATAAGATAAGAGAACAAAAATATAAAGAGAAACGTTTATTAGGAACAAGAAATTTGAAAACTACTTTACCAATAAAAGTATGGACAAAGTGTAATATTGAAAAACCTATAAATGAATTTAGTAGTAGATTAAAGAACAAATATTATTATTATAATTAAGAGTGTAAAGAGTGTGAACGAAAATATGCACAAAATAATAAGGAAAAATTAATGAGTACGCTAAAAAACCATATAATAAAAATCCTAAACTTAAATTTACTCATCATTTATATGGAAGTGTTAGAAGAGCATTAAAACAAAACAAAGAAAGTCGAACATTAATGAAGTATTTAGGATGCTCAATAAATGATTTTTATCAATGAATTGAATTTCAATTTTATGATGGAATGACTTGGGAAAATCAAGGTTCTTATTGGCATATAGATGAAGAACAAATAAAAAGATGTTTTAATTGGATAAATTTAAGACCCTTAAGAGCAAAAAAGAATTTATCAAAATCGAATAAAAGAATTTTAAAAGAATATTTATTAAAAGAAATTAAATCTCATTATTTTATGAATTTAGTAAATGCAATACCTTCAAATTGCGGGAAACTCTTAAAGTCTTTTTCTACCACGTCATTAGAGAAATTTAATGAAGGAACTCTGGTAATGACTGATCCCAATAGTAAAAACGAAAACGAATAGATGGACAATCCGCAGCACATCTCCCAAGTTCGTTATGATTAGAATATTGAGATTGTTCAGAGACTAAACGTTGGTGGGGATGAAAAGTCTAATCAGCTTTAATGATTCCTTAAAATATAGTCCGACTCTCTTGGAAACTTGAGTGATGTTTCGCCAAGAACTTGTTTAGATATAAGACTTGATGAAAAAGATAATCCTAAACCTGGAGAAGAACCAATAAATAGAGTTGATGCAGTGGCTTTAAAACATGACATAGCGTATCGTCAAGAAAATATTCGTTCTCGTCAAAAAGCAGATATTGATTTGATTCAAGATTTAAATGATATTCAAAATCCAACATTTTCTGAAAGATTTTCAAGAGCAATAGGAAAAATAGCAATGAAAACAAAGATCGCATTGGGAGGAGAGCAAGCGACTGTTTTTGAAGAAATACAAACAAACTCAGACAATCAAAATACTACTCTAGTGAATGAACTACATCACCGAGAGGTTCTTGCATTAGAGTTGCATAAAGAATATAGAAAACCTAAAATATATTTAAAAATAAAAGTTTTAGTCGATTGAA